>BRDA01003174.1:0-12104 GCA_036984385.1 Crenuchus spilurus
AGCAGGGTTCAGAGGGGTAAAAATAAAGTCAAGGAAATAAAAATATCAGGGACCAATAATAAATAAACAAACAAACAAATAAAAGGGACTTGCAATAAAATCACTGCAAGTAGCAGACTAGTCCTTCCAGGAACATGTGGTGGAGTGTTCTGGTTCTAGCACTAATGCGAAACACCAAAGTAAACATTAAAACTGCTCACAATTATTACAGTGCATTAAACTTGGCTATGATAACTGATTACAGTAAGTCATTTGAAAGGCTAAATTATCATAGAGGACTATTCTGAGAACAAAGACATGACACTTTCAAAGAGTTATTAATAGCAAAGGTAAAGCAGCGAGCAAAAACAGTCATCCTTAACACTTGAAGCCTTTCTGACAGGATAAAAATCTCTAGTGACCCTCCAGCCCTGCTTTAGTCTATCAACACAAGACCCACAGTGTTTAAGGTATGCCTCTTAATCCTCTTAACGTTTTACACATTACTCCAAAGCTGCTTTAGGCCAAAGACCTCACACACACTGGCCTGTCAAGCTTATCACAGTCTCCCCACACACCATTACCCTCCAACACAGATAGTCACATCATAATTCATACTGCCGGCTCTGTGAGCAGGCCGCAGGAAGCAGGGAGTGAGTGCAGGTTAAAAGTTAGAAGATTTGACAATGAAATACAACATGTTGATACAGTTTATGATATCACTGACTGTAATAAGTTGGAAAGGGCAAAACACACAAGGAAAGCATGAATGGCACATTTTTTATGCAAAAAGCACAAATGGAATCATAAATTAAAATACAAAAAATATTTGTTTTAGGGGAATTACTATAAAATATAATTATAGCAACAATTACATAACACTTCAAGTCACTATATACTTGCAGCTTAAAGACTCTCAAAGTCTGATATAGATATATATATATATATATATATATATATATCAGAGGCGATTGCTCTAAGACTGCAAGGGAAGCTCAGCTTCCCCTAAAATGTCAAAAAATAAGTGATCAATAATATACTGTTGTGTGTACATGTCATTGACTAAATATGCGCTACAACGCGCTCAACTTTTGTTCAGAATCAGCTTCTTATCACTGGTAATGACGCGGCTTTCCTCTCACTCATTCCCGCAGCTTCACAGTGCTTTAAACAGGGCGGACGCTCAGCGTCCACAGACTTCAATGGCAAAGCAAAGCGTGCAGCGAAACTAGACGAGTCATTGGATAAATGCTGGTTTAAATGCCGTTTAAGCAGCCTAGCTCTGCTGGCCATTGAGAGGACACTAGTCAAGTCCCTGGAAAAGACGCATTGTTGGTACGACAGGGTCACAGATCATTTTCTTGAAAAGGAATGGAGGGTAGAATTTATGTATAAATAAACCGACACATTATATGATGTAGCCCGAAATTGAACTTCTCCTCCTTGAAAGACCAGCATCTGCCACTGATACACACACACACACACACACACACAACACAAAAGTATTGGGACACCTGCTCACACATTGGTTCTTCTGAACGTTTACTTGCTTTTGTTGGCCTGTTTCTACTGTGCAAGAATGGGTTCCTACTAAATTTTGGAGTACTGTGGCAAAAATTTGATTACATTCAGCATCAAGATCATTAGTGAGGTCAGAATACTGGATGATCCTCATTCCACCTCATTCCAACCGTACTGAATGGAGCGCAATCATTTCAGAGAACACAGTCCCCACTGTTCCACAGTTCAATGCTGGGGGGCTTTATACCCCTCCAATTCACACCTGTCACTGGGTATGGTGCCATTTTATCTGCTCCAGAGAGTCTTTTTTTATTAGCAATTCTCGCTACTTAGACAAGACAAGCTAGGTGCAACTTAAAGTAGCTCAAAGCATTCAGTACAAAGGGTGTCCACAATATTTTGGAGCATGAACATACTTAGTTTAGAATGTACTGACATTTTCTTGATATAGTCAGAAAAGCGAGATGAAGTCATTTATCACAATAACAGAGCCAAAATCCTATGAACAGCGATCTTACCTTAATGCTGACACAGAAAGGATGATAGCACTGGCCACACTGAGAACAGGCCAGAAGCCTCCCCTCAGCACCCTGTCCAAAACTTCCACACACCACACACATGTCCTGTAGACACACAAGAATAGATGCTGTTCAGTGAAACACCCACAACACCCAGTTCCCCTCTCAAACACCCACACATGAAGATAGAGAGAAAAACCTGGGGCTTGTACACTTTCACAGTCTTATTAATGTTCCATCTGCACTGAAGGACTCAGAGGTGCAAAGAGAGGTTGTAGTTAGAAGAAGGCCATCACCTCAAAACTAGGCACATTGTAAATTAGTACAGAGTTTTGGGGAAAACTAATTCGGCACATTGACTAGGGTATATGTAAATATGCACAGACCTTTTATTTCTTACAGTCTGAAATAACAGTAATAAGCTGGTTTGTGTTTGTCAAGATTCAGTGGATACAAACAGGAGAGTGAGCTGGAGATAACCCTACGGAAGTGCTCTCTACCCACACAAGGTCTCTCCATCTCTCTCTCTCTCTCGCTTTCATACACACCTGTTTGAGAGTAAAGGCATCGGAGCTGGAGAACAAAACCACTGTATTGTGCATGGAGTTCTCCTCTTCGTCCTTCACCACATAGGGAGTCTCCACGAAGCTCAACTGTGAACAAACATAACTCTTAGATCCATCCACCAGTAAAATCACACAAACCTCCAACAACCTTTGAACCTATTTTTCAACTTTTTATACTTTTGCATAAGACTGCACAGACATGCCTAAACAAGCAAAAATGAATTTTTGTTCATGATTTTCCTTTTTAAAAAAGTTTAAAAATATATTTATTACACTTAGTGACATTTTCAAGCCTTTATTGTTATAATGCTGATCAGTGTGGCTTACAGGCCATGAGTTGACTGGCCAATCAGGCACAATAATGGTCAGCAAATCATTTAGCAGTATTTGTGGCACTTTAGACAGGTGCTAAGAACAGCTGGAAAAGGAAATCGGCATCTCCATAAGCCTTAAGCAGACAGAAACAGGAAATGCTCTAAAACAGGGATACTCATTGCGCGGCTCCCGAACCACATGCGGCTCGCTGTGCTTTATTGGTGGCTCTCGTGACCGTTTACAAAAGTACGCCAGCACGGCCAAAGTATTTTTAAAGCATGCTACAGAGATATGTACTGTAATGCGCATTTACATTGCCCTCTCATTTTGCCTCAATTAAAATTGGTTCCAAATCAGGGATACTGTGGAACCTGGCAACACAGGCACTGTTTCCAACAGCAGGCTGCATGAAACTCTGCCGTTGCCAGGTTCACGGTTTAACACTTATAAAAGAACTAATAAAACACTCATGTTACCATATTATTAATGACTTTAAGATAAATAGCAATAATCATAATAAATCCCTTATAAACAAAATAAGTCGTGCACTCATACACAGTTGTTTTGTCATTCGCATCAAACGTGTGACAGACATATTCTGGGCTAGTTTAAGCTTCTAAAGGGCGGGTTTTAGACTGACTTTAGGCTGGATATTTTTGTTGGACCTGGCAACCCTGCAACCCTTACATGGCAGCAGTGATTCTATAAGCTAGCTAGAGCAATATATTCAGTGAGCAAAGGTTTAGTCCATAGGTGGGTTGTTTATTTTTTTACATTATTTGAGTGACTTGGGGTGATATTGTGGCTCTCTCCTTGACTTTGATCTGTCAATATGGCTCTTTTGAAAAAAAAAAATAGTGAGGATCACTGCTCTAAAATCTCCTGGTAGATGGCCAAACCATCATAAACGGCGTAAACTTCACACCAGACTTCATACACCTTGAATTCTAGGCTTCTACACTCTTCTACCACACTATTTCCAAATGAAATGCAGAATTCACTTCCACATGAAACAAGGACTTTGGACGAATAATATAAACAATGAAAGTTGCATTCAGACAAGAAAATGTTGCATTTGTTGATTTTCTATTAGCCTAATACATCTCCGATTGGTAGAGATGGCACAATCACATTGTTTTAAGTTTAATACCTTCTTCAAGAAGATATAGGTACTTAAATATGCTCTACCAAATGGTTGAGCAGGATGTTTAAGGGTTTAAAAGGCCTGAAATGTCATTTTAGATGTAATGAATTCAAAATACAGCTTCACAATATATTTTTAAATGCACGAGTACACGCAACTTCATGTAAAACATTTTCCTTATCTGTCTAAACATTCCTTACCATCTGAAACAAATCTGCACCTAAACAGAGCCAGTGCCTAAATCCAGTAGCACTGTGGTCAAATATGATCATTATTAGGCACAAATTTTCTCCAGGCAGTGAGTGTGAATTAAATGTTAGTTTAAAATACCCAATACAGTGCAGCAGAGTTACCGTTACGTGCTCAACCCAAGAAACACAGCGTCATCATTGGCTAATCATAAAAAAAAAAAAAAAAAAAAAAAAAAAAAAAAAAAAACTTTCCACATGTAATCAAGACTCCCCATTTGTATCAGGTTGCAGTCTTACTTAAGAGCTATGTGCCGTATTGGATTCCAATAAGCCTCGACCTGGTAGGACATGCTTGCTATTCAAGGTGTGTGCATAAACACTACAGTTCACATAAAATAGCAAACCAGTTATCAATACCAGAAAACTGTTAAAATTGGCAACAAATCTGTATGTGTGATGATAGAACCAGGCAAATAGGCATGGTTATTCCTTCTATTCCACCCTTCAAAACACACTTCACATTCGTTTAGGAGAAAATGTCAGTATTTGCTAGTTTTGAGAGGCGAAAAGGGCTATTTCAGCAGAGCTCTGATGGAGTGAGCTTGGTTGAGGTTGAGTGCTTTGCTCTGGGTTTAAAGCCAGCACTATGCTACACTGAGCATATCCTAGAGTTCTATTATTTATGTATGCAGAAGTGGGGAGGGGTGTTGGTTTGGGTTTTGGCAGAGGGGTTCATACCCCAGGGGTCACCAGCAGGCTGCTGTCCGTCTTCAGTCTGGATCGACCTCGACCTCCTCTGCCAGACAGGTTAGAGCCTCTGGGACGCCTACGTCCAGGGAAGCCTGATCCACGGCCCTGAGTGAGAGAGTCAGACACATTTTCACATAATTATACTAACAATATGCATCAGCCACCCCTTGCCTGGCTGCTTTGAAGGATGCTAGCTGGTAATCAAAAATTAAACACACATGAAGACTGCAATTAACTAAATGAGTTGCAGTGAACTTTATACACAACCTTAAGCCTGTGTGCTTAACAGCCCATAAAAACAAGAAGCAAAATGAAGGAGAAAAAAAAGAAATGGTAAACATTTGTTTATCATAGTAATCTATCGTCTCCTCCATTACCAACAGCTCCACCCTTCACAGACATCACTGGCTCTAATAGCCCAAAGTACGGAACCTCCCAGGCCAGTTTACTGATGGCCCTGATAAATAGTCATGCAGGCTTCTCTTCGTTAAATCGGTCCGTCTCCACGGGAAAGCTGCGCTAACATAATCCTCCATCCCATCGTGACTCAACAGCTTGACCCACATATCTCTCACAAGAAACGCTGCAGTGACTGACTCGCGCAGAAATCAGTATGACTGCCTGAACAGATCCAGATAAGCTAATAAAGGCTGCCGTTGAGATATTTGAATACAAATAATTAACCCAAATGTGCCTGGGGACTTCAAGACAGTAAGTGATCCTGTCAGAGTGATAAAACAGTATATACTAAATGTAGGCATTTGCTTCATTTTGATAAGCATTTGAAGTATTTACAATAAAAATTATTCTGCTCTGCTCATTATTTTTTATATAGTAGAAAAGCCTTGTTACTTACATACCAGGTAGTGATGTGCTACTTTTACTTACTAGGCTTTAACCCCCTGGAGTCTGAGGGTATTTCAGACACTCTGATGTAGTCAGATATGCCTTTTCTTTTTATAAATTACACCCATGTAAAAATAATTTTTTTCCCCAAAGTGTTACACAGGCTTTTGTTTAGCACTAACTCAACAACAACAGTGTCAAAATGGTGTCATAAATAAATATTTTGATTAAATCTGCTCTAAACGTAGATTTATCACAAACACACACTCAACATTTCTAGCCAAGACTTTTAAGCTCTGACCTGAATGAACAGAGGTGTTGGCTACACACTGCTCATTACATCTTTTAGAAATTGTATGTTGTTTTATTTCTAAAGCTTAAGTAGTTTGACTTGGTGTTTTACTCATTCAGTAGTTCGTAGTTTAAATATTTATGAGATATGTGTGAGGTGAGAAGTCTTTGTTCACGTTCACATTGCACACATTCCACGGCTGCTATTCCACCAATGGTATCTCTGGAATTACCATGTCATCATCATATGAATGACAGATTGCAGCATTTGGCTGGAAAAAAACATGCACCTGTCTGACAGGCTCTGACATACGTCTCTCCTTACAAATACAAATCAAAAATATCTAAAAATACATGTTGATTCAAGCTATATATATTTGAAAAGTAAACCTGAAATGGTCTTCCGGTGTATGTTTCGTTTTGTTTTTAGGATAAAATCTCACAAAGTTATGTAAGTGTTTTTGCAGAATTTCATTAATATGCTGTCGATGGGAGAGCCAAATCCAGACAGTTTAGGAATAGGTTGGCTAGCTATTTACTCAACAGCACAAGACATAAGAATATTTAGCCGAGTTAGCTGACATTAGCAAATGTCCGTAATTGAAAAACAGCTAAAAGGCTAATGAATCAAAGAAAGTCAACGTCTGTATAATTCGCACCATCCTTTGGTGTTCTCTAGGGATCAAAATACTATCCAGACCTAAAATTGGGCATTAGAAGGAATACACTCACTGGCAACTTTATCAGGTAAACATACTTGATATATAAGCACCCTTGAGCATATAGATGCACTCTGTAGTTCTACAATTAGATTTAGTCCATCGGTTTCTCAGGTTGAAAGAAGGCTAACAAACTATACAGAGAAACCGACAAAATACAGTCCTGTGATTACAGAATTACAAAGGTCACCTATGTCAGTGGGGCTGTTGGTAGAAAATGGGTAGAAGAGTGTAGATACAAGGTATGCATACTTAATGAAGTGGCAAGTATTTGCATAATAATGTATGATAAATAATAATACACAATGATAAAGAAAGAAACAATCAATGATCAAATTTATGCCCATAGCGTTAAGCATTAGCCAGTAGTCCAAGCAGTGTGTGACCACAGAGGAGTCCAAAACACTGGATTGTAGCCCGTCTGTACTGAAAACTTGCCAGGTTCCTGGCTCATATTGCAGCCTCTGTTCCTGCCATCCTGCCCTGCCTCGGAAGGCATCATGTTGCCTTTGCCGTGAAGCTGAGGCTGTGGCCCATATCCTCCTTCCTCCAGGTAATTACCTCACTCTCGCCCGAGCTGCACTGCTCGAGACAGGAGATGTCAACTCCATTTAGAGAGACGGCCCGAGGAGGTGCCACGCTCCACCGCCTGTACAGTCTGTGGCTAATTTGTGCAAAAATGAATTATGGAGGAAAGAGTGAAGATTTGGTGCGGCAGGTACTTCCTGCCGGAAAAATCCCCCGTTGCTCTGTGCATTATGTCTGTGAGCACAAGTTTGAGATAATGCATCATCGCAAGAGCTCCATACTAAGCCACTTATCATGTGTGTGAACAAAGTCAAGTAATCAAAGCTTTTAAGTCACCACAGGAGGAACCTGATGGTGCAAAGCGTTAACCTGGCAAAAAAACATTTTCCCTCTTGCTCCAGCATAGTAGTTCAGATCGTTCTGCACTTTTTTACAATAAAAAAGCTCATATTAGGCCTTTTAAAAGAAATTACAGCAAAATGATGTCAGCAAGCACCAGTTAAGTCCAATCACTGAGTGCATGGCAAACACTCATGGCAAATCTGGATCATTTTATATATATATACACACACACTCATCATATTAGTGTATTCAGCTTGAGCAAATTAATTGTAAAAGGCCACCATTTAACAGCACAGTTGCTTAATCCCAATACCTCAATTTTATATTTGCACTGTTGCACAGATTTGCATTGTTCTTTGATGATGCAAGTTAACATGCAGTCTTGTATTCTCTTATTAAACATTTGAAATGTTTTGCCAAATTACAGGTATTTATGCAGTCTCTCAAGTCATAAGCAGGCGATCACAGCATCCATCATCATTACTGAAGGTCCTCAAACAGTGACAATACCATATTTAAACTGCTATTGGGCCAAACCAGTCCACACCAGTCCATCATGACAGAAAAGCTCATCCAGTGCAATTTGGCAGCATGCCACTAATACCCATGAGAACAGCCCTTTGCCCAGCTACGTTATGCAATTTATTTAGATTAATTTAGAATAATAATCAAAATTGTGATTAGAATCAGCTGAGTGAAGAAATAACAGAAGCATGTAATTCAATATATATTTCTGACAAATTATAGGCATTCTGCCATGTAAGGTAAGACTATGTGGAAATGTACTATTATTCACTTTCGTTTCTAAGTAAAATTTGGAAATCACTTAGAAAAGCAACTGCAATTTTGATTCGAACTTGTGCAGACCTGTCCTGCAGAAAACACACACCTCCCTCTGCAACAGCCCTTTATTTACCACTTTGGCAGTCCAGATGTGTTCACCAAGCAGCTGCCGGCTCTTAGGGCCATCCCAGCAATCTGACCGCTCCGGAGACCAGGACGGAGAGCTCAGCGCACTACGGCTGCTCCATGCAACCTGAGGGAGAGCGTCAGGGGCCAAAAGGGTGAGAGAGGTATGGGGGAAGGGGTGGTAGGAGGAGGATGAGTAGAGTGGGAGGGTGACAAAATGCACAGCCAAATAAATTGGAAAAGCAGAAACTTTAAGAACAGAAATTAAAAATACAGGCATATGAAAGCATTACATCAAGACAATGCAAACAAGAACACTGTGATGCTGACAAGTTTGGGGATAATAATTGCTTATTCCAATCTTGTTCTTATTCTTGTTCTTGTAGATGACTAAAATCTAAAAATTAAGTCTTTACATGTTTTACTACTAAATTTCCCTCAAAGAGTCTCTCAAAGAGATTAATAAAGCTTTATCCATCCATCTGTACCAGTTACGTGGGCTGTGTGTTACCTGTTGTGCTACCTTTCCATTTGTTCATCTATTTAAAAACAAAGGTTTACCCAATCAAATTAAAAAATCTAATTTACATAATTTTCCTTTTTTTCATTAACCACTGCCCTAAAAATCCACCTATTAAACAGAGCTTCTTTAGCATGCACATTCCAGTTTTCCTGAACAGGATGTCTTGCGAATTGCATCATGGACCCTAAGCTGTAGAACTTTACCATAATCTCTTCCAGTCTGAGAGTCTGCTCTTTTTGTCGTCTTCACAATTCAGATTAAAGCCTCTCTCAATGCTTTCAATTCTCCTTCTTACATCGTTTGAAGGGTTCTTCATGATTTGGAGCCATTATCTAGATACATCGGTCACATCTGTAAAGTAACTTAATATTTAAGTATTATTAATTTTATTCTTTTAAAATAATCTGTGAAAAAGTTGATTTGTGTTCATAATGTAACTTTTTTTAGTTTTAATGCTGATACTGTATTGAACAGTAATTTAAAATGAAATAATAAATAATTCTGATTCTGGATTTTATGAGCTGTAAGGCCACAGTGACCTACATTAAAACATACATGATGCACTAGGTAAAAGACTATAAATGACCATAAGCACAACCTGCTCTATGCTAACTGGTATACAGTACTATTGTCTGAAAAATTTTGTCTCCAGCATGTGAGATTTGTCCAAGTCACACTTTACAAATAAAGTAACCGAACAAGTAGACCAGTGAGGCTAAAACAACACTCCCCCATTATCAAGTGTCAGCTGTCAACTGTCTCCATGGCAGCAGCATCATTTATTTGTGTGTTTAGTAAACAAGTGTGATTATGTCAGTGTGACAGCGCTGGGCTTTCTGTGATAAACAACACTGAGCAAAGGGGAATTTCGTATAAAGCGTCATGGGGAGTGTTTAGCCTGTTTAACGAGCTAATCGGGGCAAGACTGTGTAATTATCCTCTCTAACACAATCACTGCAAGGCTTTTTTTTTGTTTTGCAACATGAAAATTATTTCAGCTTTATTAATAATAAATAACGATAGAGGGTTGGAGGCTTTTTCTCCTTTCTCTCTCTCGATTTCCCTCCTTCTCTCATGTATAGATTTGTCCCAAACTTCCATTTTCATGTCAGGCACTTAATGAAACTGCTGGATACAAAATGCCATTCCCTTAAGCACGAGGCAAAGGGGGGAAAACACGCATACGCACACACACAGAACCGAAAAGGCATTCATGTGAGTGGGAGGAGGGGCAGGGGTGAGTACAGAAGCTCTATAAAACAAACATCTCCATGCCAACTTCAGGCACATGCCTCTAAATGAAAAATAAATAAATAAATAAATGAAAATGTGAGAACAAAAATGAAAAACAGACATTAACAAAAAAAAGAAGAATGGAACAGTGAACACTAAGTGACTGGATCTAAATGAAAAATGGCCATGCAAAGCTGAACGGGGCAGGAGTTTAACTATGGCATCCAGAAACTTCATGTTCTCCATCAATTTCTATTGTAACTAAAGACTTAAGCCAAACAGGAATCACGGGAAGAGTCAGAGTGTACAGCTTTGTAAACTTAGTCCAGAGCTTCCCAGTCTTCAGGTCCACCTGGACTAAATGTTTTGCCCTGTCCCAGCTACACACCACACACACACACACACACACACACACACACACACACACGGTCAAGATGATCAAATAACTGGTATAGTCATGCTAGAGGCTAAGACAGAACTGACAAAAATGTGACTGGAAATTGGGAAAACCTGAACAAATGAATGCTGAAATAGTGTTAGGCAGTGTGTTACTAAGACTCTGAGAACGAGAGTGACTTCTCCTGTCTTTCTACATTCTCCTCTGCCACTAAGCCTTTCACAATCATTACGTAACCATCTAATTGCAATTATTTGATCAGATGGCATTTACTGTAACTCAATCACAATTGTGGTGGTTGGTTGTTAGTTTTCACAATCACATGCTTATGTTGTAATAAACAGAATGTGAAATAGGTGATGTAAATAAACAGAAAGTGCACTTAGACATGACAAGGGTCCTACAAAAACAACTAATTTTCTAACTTCAGACTTGGTGCCACAGCACCTTTAATGTTATGTTTAATGTTTGTTTATTTGAACACGAGCTCAAGTAGTGACAGCTAGGAAGCACAACAGCTATTCAGCAAATTTGGCCACTATAGGCTTGAAAACGTATACAGTGGAACCTCGGTTTTAGTCATTAACATGTTCTTAAGGGCCTGATGATAAACAAAATGAACAATAACAGGAGCAGTATTTCAATTATATCTTATATCAATATTCCAATTAATCTGTTCCAGACACTCCAAAATATTAACATAAAATACACTGTATATAGAATAACTGTAGTGTTACATACAAAAAACTAATGAAAATGATAAATGATAATTTAACAGGTTTATGCTTCGTTTTAGAGCGTGATTTGTTTTGTACACCCGTTTTCAGGCAGTAGCGCCGTCGAAACATGTGACGTGTTTCAGTTTGTTTTAAGTGTTAACAACAAAGACAGCCAGAGAAACAAGAAACAAACAGAATGAGCAACAAACGTGTTGGTGGATGCTTTGTTTTCATGAAATTAGCAGTGAGTCACGTGAGCACGCAGTAACAAAATCAGGTGGATGAACGATCACTGAAACTAAATTTCCCATAAAAAAGTTGACGATAACCGAACAGCACTATAACCAGAGCAAACGATAACAGAGGTTCCACTGTAGTTACAAACAGTGAGAACAAAAAAATGTCAATAATAAGCTAAAGTCATAATGACAGAGACCAGCTAATACCTGACCCATCACAAGAAATTAAACTTAAATTAACAAACCATCAAAGCACAACATCATCATTATTATTATTATTATTATTAGGGATGCACCGATACCGATACCAGCATCGGGTATCTGTCCGATACCACGTGCGCGTACTTGTACTCGTATTCATAAAAGTGCTCCGA
>BRDA01003174.1:12204-22637 GCA_036984385.1 Crenuchus spilurus
TACTCTTATTGGTACTTGGTATCGGCAAGTACTTAAATGTAAGTACTTGTACTCGTACTCGGTTTTAAAAAATGTGGTATCGGTGCATCCCTATGTGACACTGAATAAAACAATTCTTTAGTACTTCCATATTTTCTATACTCAGATATCACAGCTAGCCAGTAATTTGTCTTTAAGCCTAAAAAGCTTTAAATTGAGCTATTTTTATTAAAACATTTCACAGAATGTGATCTTCATGCATCATTTAACATTAAAAGTAAAAAAGTCTATCATGATTAAACAACTTTTCATTAATTCCTCCATCAGAGAGGATGCAAACCCAATGTTCTGACACGCCCTGACACTATAAATCTGAATTATTTTTTTATCAGCTTTTATTGGAAATATTCATTTTAGGGAGTCTTAAATAAGCTACTTTCGTATTTCTAGCAAGTCAATCCCCAATCAACTACTCTGAAATCTCTCCCCAACAGAAATAGCTGGTGGATATTTAATAGATTTCAGTACAATAGTAAAGCAATAGGCTTTCACAGTCAATTCTCAAGCAACCCACCAAAGAATCTGAAACTTCCAACATATTCAGCCCTTAAAACATGCTTCAGTCTCTTCTGTCTGCTGGTACAAAGTCAGTCAGTTGGGGGGAGGTAGTTCAAGGAAGTGTTGTTCTCTAGAATCTCATCTGCACAACAAAACGTGTTAAGGCACTCTCTTTCTAAAACGCACACACGTACTCATGAACACACACCAAACAGGAAATCCCAGTTGGACCACAAGACAGACGACCACCCTTTAAATTACACTCTGCCAAGAAAGAGCATCCTCCAGAGAAAGACAAGGAAAAAGGAGCGGAAGAAAAGAAATTACAGCATTAAAAACGAGCCCCACAGAGCCATAACACTGCTTTCTTTTCACACACATCACTATGCACACAGGCATGAATTTATACTTATTTTAACGTTCTGATCGAACAAACAAACTTTTCTTAAAGTCAATTGACAAGGTCATTCACTATGAGACTTTTCCCCAAACAAAACACCTGGAGAGCGAGGGAGAAAAAAAAAAACTTAATCTTCAGCGTTTTCAAGCAAACAAGGATTAATCATAGCTTGAAGTTTACTCTACTGAGCCTTAAAAGAGATCCCACATTGCTAAGTTTAATTTAGATTTCTGACAGCTTGGACAGCCCTAAAAAGGAGAGCACTCAGCATCCTCCCTGTTCCCAAGCTCTGAGTGGAAATGGGTTTGTGTCGTGCTTTCCAGCTCACTGAACAGTTATCCGAATTATACACCTCCAAAAAGGCTCCTTTATGTTCCCCTAGCATCAAACCCTTGGCACCAGCGCCAGCTCCCATCCCCCCGCTCTACAGGGTTATTCTGAGTTATGCGCTCCAGAGAGAAGAGTTGGGGGGGGGGTGTCTCTGGGGGGAGAGAGGGAGGGATGGAATGGGAGCCAAAGAGATGGGGAGAGTGCTACAGTGAACAAGAGAAAGAGAGGGAGATGGAAAAAGAATGAGAGCAAGTGCAAGCAAGAGAGAGAACAGCAAGAGCCTTTCCACATTAATTAATACACCCTCCACACTGACGCTAATCAATGTGACTGTGCAACACGGAAAAGAAAAGGGAATAATTACTGCACGGCTGCAAACGTGGTTCAGATGGAGGATCACAGCTCCCTCAGAACTACCTGCCCTGGAGCCAGAGCTCAACACACGAAAGCCAGAGGCATTCACTTAATGTTGACTTTTACTTCTGCAAAGACACGTAGATGGTTTGTATGTAATCACAGCTCGCACATGAATCAACCTGCAACACCACAAAAATGTCAACTTTGTGGCCTTGTTCCTGAACCAAACACTGATTAGCTAACAAATAAACACACACCCAGGCTGGCATGTGACCCAAAACAAAACTGGCATTACAGTTCACTACATTTACTCAGACAACACCTAAACATCTCATATTTTTCAGGTAGTAAAGAAGAAAAAAGCCTATACACACAGATTCCGAGTCCATTTCTAATCTACGTCTCTGAAAAACTAAATTCTGTTGCAAATTTAAGAGATTTCAGTACAATAGTAAGGCAATAAGACTCCAGGGTCAATTCTCAAGCAAACCACCAAAGAATCCAAAACTTCCAACACAAAATGAAATGCCACTAGCCCAGAAACTTCATCCTTGCAAGCATTTATATGAGTCATCTCTGAAACATTACAAAACTGTGGCTGCAATAAATTCTTGGCAGGAAAGATTTTCTCATCTAAAAATTCATATTTAATTAACACTCATCAAATATTTTACTTCTGTCTATTCCCCCACCACTACTGTGCAATTTTAATCGCTGTTGCAAAGTTTCATCTTCATTTCTGAAACATTCTGGTTCAGGAGGAACTGCTCCGAGTGTACGTGTTATATGTATGTTTGCAGACACCCAGTCAATGCAAATACCTGTGTTGTAATGTGGCCCTTACCTGCTTCACTCTGGGCCTTCCTGGGGAGAACTTCCTCTTAGAGATGGCTGGCTTGCCCATACCTATTTTGGGGGTTAAAGGGAAGAAAACTGATGGGGGCACAGAAGGGCCATAGCTCAGCTGACTTTGACCATAAGTGGGCGTGTCTCTAGGGGAAGCCTCTGTGGAGAAAGGAGACTGGGACAGCTTGGCTGAGCCATCAGGGGACAATCCTGGTGAGCGTTTTAAGCTCAAACCCTTTTCTTCACCAGCTGGAGAGCTAAAACCAGAGAAGCTCAACTCGCTGGCTGGCGTGGTATCCATCTCTAAAGTCGGGCTACTCTCCCCAGCTGCTGGGACGCTGCCCTCAGGCAAAGCACAAGCTAGCTCAGAAGCAACTTCATCCTCTTCTTGTTGATGCTGTTCCTGAAGTTCTGGTTCTGCATTCTGTTCTTGACCAATATCATCCTCCACCATGTGTGAGCCCTCTGATTCTAAACCATTCTCTGCCCCCGCCTCCTCAGATGCTGATGGACACACGTCCATTGCCTCCACATGGGGAGCTGGAGAAGGAGAAAGAGAAAGCTCAGGGCATGTTTCTTTGGTAGGTGAAGCAAAAAGAGCTTTTGAAGTGTCCACATCGGGTTGTGCCTCCTCATGTACGGGCAGCGCCGCGTTTTCCTCCCCCTTAACCATTTCCATTTCTGTGATGACATCATGGTGTGATCCCTCACCATCCTGCTCCACTACAGCTGTAGAACTTGGGGAGGAAAGTGGAGAAACAGCTGCTAAATGCTGGGGAGATACAGGGCCCTGCGTCAAAGTCACAGTCACCTGGATCTCCTGAGCAGTCTCAATAGCTGAAAAAAAAAAATGACATAAAATACATTTTCAACATTTTTGGGTAAAAGAAGACATCTAAACTATGAAATAACACTGATGGAAGTATGCAGTGAACAAAATGTAGTGAAAAGCATCCTTTTTGGCTGCTTAAAAAATGTTATTGAAACGTCCATCCTAAGTGCAGCTTACACTTACAGTCCAACATCAAAAACTGAGATCATGAAATTTTTTGTTTTTCATCATTTCATTCAAACGCTCATTTTGTATTCACTACATATAAAGCCCTTCTTTTAACTGTTGTTCAGTTCAGTAAATATCATAAAAATTATTCAAACAGTATCAACACTAAAACAAAGCCTTGAAATACAGGTTTTAGACAATGAAAGTGAAACAGCTGGTTTTAGACCACAATAATTTATTAGTAGGTGTTGGGCCTCCTTTTGCGGCCAATACAGCGTCAATTCATCTTGGGAATGACATATACAAGTCCTGCACAGTGGTCAGAGGGATTTTAAGCCATTCTTCTTGCAGGATAGTGGTCAGGTCACTACGTGATGCTGGCGGAGGAAACCGTTTCCTGACTCGCTCCTCCAAAACACCCCAAAGTGGCTCAATAATATTTAGACACAAAGACTTGCTGTCTTGGTCACAGATGCGCCAGCAAGACGTGCAGCAACAATTTGTCCTCTTTTGAACTCTGGTATGTCACCATAATGTTGTGTGCATTGTAATATACTATATAACTGTGCTCTTACCTGCTAACTGAACCTTCACACTCTGCTCTTACTGGTGCAATGTGACATTAATGAAGATTGGCCACCAGACTGGTCCAATTTAGCCATAAAACCTCCCACACTAACATGACAGGTGTTTCACTTTCATTGTCTAAGCCCTGTGTGTCACATTACGTTGTTGAATATAAAATATATTACAGGATGCACTAGTACATCTATGTGATCATAATTATGAGTTCAGGAGTGAAACATTACAGTTGCAGCTAAATCTGTGGAAGATTGTTTAAGTGTGATGAGACTTGTTGGAAGAAGTGTTTTCTACCTGATAGAGATTCGGTGGATTCTTCACAAACAGAAGTGGTCTCTGGCTCCAACAAGACTTCTTCCTCTACTGCCAAGAAGACTTCTGGGAAGACACAGAAAGCACATGTTTGGTTACAGACCTCATAAACTGAAAACTCACTCAAAACACTTGATCCAGCATTTGTGGACATTGAGGGAAGGACGTAAAAAGCTGAATATTTGACTATAGCTGACAAGACAGCATTGCATATAAGGAGGTTGGGAGGCGACATCAAATTACAATCCCAAAATGTTATGAAAGCTGATTCACACTTTCAATTCAGCTTTTCAATTTCTTTCTCCAAAAGCACAATCACAGCTTTAAATAGTAGATGTAAAGATTTCTGTCTTTTTCAATTAAAAGCTGCAGCTGATAATTGTAGCCATAGTTATTAAGTTTAATCAATAATAAAAATGGGCAAATAAATTGACAATACATAATTACATAATAAAGCGCTCGTTTAGTGCTTTATTGGCACAACACCAAGTCCACAAAATACTGCTGGCAGATCTTAAAATGCCATTATACACATCCATCAATCTCTACCCTTCTCCTCTGTTCGTCTCTCCCTCTCTCAGTACTTCAGGAACGGCGCTACCAGCATGACCCATTGAGCCAAGCATCACCATGGCAACATATTTGCAAGCACCACTCACATCAGGTCGAAGCAAAATGATCCCCGGCAGGGCAAAAGCAAATTAATAAACAAATACAGGCCACACTCTTAGCTCTTAATTTACCTCCTGCACCCAACCCGGAGTTTCCAGGAAACGGGCATGGGGAGGGGGAAACAGGCGGCTCATAAATCAAAAGCAGGGCACTTGATATAGACTTCATGTTCACCCCTAAGGCTAGATTTAAAGTAAATCAGATTAGTCTTTAATAAACCCGTGTCTCAAAATAAACCCAGGTAAATGAAAATACATAAGGATACGTTCCCTGCAGCTTTGTCCAATAATCAACATCAACTTTTCATTATTTCATCTCCAATAAATGACTTCAACATATGACACAGGTCAACGATGTCAGCGAGCACCCAGAAGGCAATGAGTAGTTTCTGACGGTATATTACAAAACAAAACAAAAAAACAAAAAAACCAACAACAACAACAACAACAAATTGGGATAATTTACTATATTGCTCAGAGCCTCCCTGCAATGTCACAAACTTCATAGCATGTTATGCACAGATAAACAAATAATACAAAACCAACCAAATTATAAACTACACAATTGTTCACCCACTGGTATTTAAGGCCAAGCGTCCTTTGTCCAAAGATCTGATATTAAATAATTCCACTTTTAATCATTTTAAACAGCTAAACTGTCCAAAAAAACAACTGACACAAGGCTACACTGACAATTTCCATGTTCTTCATCTCACGTTATGACATATGAGCAATGCATAAGACTAAGAAAACTGTTATATAAACAAGAAACCAATGATAAAATGTCTTATTTGCTCTTCTGTATTTATAATTCCTCTTTAACTAAGTAAACTAAATGTTTTATCTGATTACATGATTAATTTTCTATAGAATACTCGATTACTAAAATGTTTGATAGCTGAGTATGGCTGCAGCCGATTCACATCACGTTCGCTGCGGTGTCTGATCCATTCATACCAGCACGACACACACCAACACACCACCACCACGTCAGTGTTAATGCAGTGCTGAGATTGATACACCATCCAAATAATAGCTCCTGACCATTGAAGAACAGGGTGAAATGAGGCTCAAAGTATAGGAGAAACAGATGTACTACAGTCTGTTATTATAGCACAAAGTCCTATATAGTAAGTGGAGCAGATAACATGGACAATGAGTGTAGATACAAGGTCTGTGTACTTAATGAAGTGGCCAGTGAGTATTATAAAGTAGAACATATTAAGCTTTCAGAAAACAATGACAAGTGGACTGTTTCTGTTCCCTATAATAGTGTTTCATATACTTCTCTGGCTTTTCTAGGGAATAAAGTGGGATTTCCGACGAGTGTGGCTCAGAGAATCTCGAGGGTTTTTGGTCTGTATGATTTTATAAGTATGTGTGCTTTTGAGTGAGGCAGAAGAAACGTCACAGTGACTCCAGAGACAGCGAGCGAGCGAGCTCCAGAGTGAGTAAACAGCAGCGAGGGTGACGCTGGCTTGGTGATAAGGTGGCTATGTTGCTGCTCTGCTTGCAGTGCAGTGCAGTGTTTTGCAGTGCAGTGCAGGGGGGATGAAAGCTGCCAGCTCTGTGCTGCCAGCTATTTATAACTCAACCGGAAGAGCCCCAGCCTACTGCACATCTGAACCACGCATACACACTTCTCCAAGCACCCATATATATGCACATGCACACAAACACACACGTACAGACAATAGTTTTAACACTTGTCCTGAATATGCGAGTCCACACCCAGGACTGAGCTTATCAGACCTCATTTATAGACCATTCTAAGAATATTTCTCTTCTTAAAACCACCTCATCCAGTGTCCATAAACATTCTGACATTAACCAGGACTTCATTATTTATTTGTTCTTCGGTAAGGATTTAAATTACAGTAAAACTTAATATATAAATCAGTGACTTCATGAATTCATGACATTAAATCATTAATTAAATCAACATTAATTAAATCAAAATATCGCACAGCAGTATTTACAACACTCACTAACTATTTGAGCTGAAACTGATCAATTCAATAGTGTAACTACTTTTTATGAGTTGTGGCCATTTGTGCTTGAATGTCTTCTTCACTCCATAGATTTGTGAGACATCCACAGCTCTGCTGCCCGTAATGAAACTTGAAGGGTAGTGATGTGAAGAGAAAGCGGTCACATTACAAAATGAACCAATCACACAACTGCATACACATCAGTGAGAGTGAGCAGTTTCCAAACATGCAGCAGGCTGTACAAACATTAGCTTGAAGTGAATTGCAGACCGATTTCAGGAGGATCAGACACCAGCTCACACACATTTCACATTGGATCACTTTTTAAACCATTTTGATCCAATAAAACTGCAAAAGCAGCAATTCTCATAAATTCAACATGAAGGGGCTGTTAAACTGTTGAAGGCTGAATAGATGACACTTCAAAAGAGCCAGATACTGAAGATGTAAGTCTGAAACAAGGCATAGTTACATTTAAAAAGCCATTATCTTAATGAAAGATTATAGAGAGTAAAACAAAAATGTGTTTGTGATCGTGACGAGTCTATTGTGTATGAACTGTACAGACTTGGCAGGGTACATAAATCACTTTAAAACAACCTTAAGGATTCAAACAGGAATTCTGTTCATCAGATACAATAATAGAGGTGCTTAAAACCAGAGAAAGTAGTCATATGAGTACAGAGCTGAGAGTGAGACAGTGTCCGTGAACAAGAAAGGCAGAAAGAGAGCACCAACAGAGCACACAAGAGTGAGCACACAGAGAGCAAGAGATAGAAAGCACAAGAGGGAAAGACAAAGAAAGAGACACTAAAAGTGACAGGAGAGTGAACGAGAGCGCTGCTAGCATGCATATACACAGTTCTAGGTCAACAAAGCAGGAATGCAAACGAGAGAGACACACACACACACACACACACACACACACACACACACACACACACACACACACACACACACACACACACACACACACACACACACACAGAGAGAGATACTGAGACAGACAGACAGACAGACAGACAGACAGACAGACAGACAGACAGACAGACAGAGCGCAAGAGAGCACATGAGAGTGCGAGAGAGAAAGAGCGAGACAAAAAGAGACAGAGACAGAGAGACAGACATAGAAAGCGACAGACACAGAAAGTGACAGACAGAGAGAGAGAGAGAGAGAGAAAGAGAGAGAGACACACACACACACACACACACACACACAGAGATACAGAGACAGACACAGAGACAGAGAGAGAGACAGACACAGAGACACAGACAGAGAGACAGAGAGAGACACAGACAGAGAGACCGAGAGACAGAGAGAGACAGACACACACACACACACACACAGAGATACAGAGACAGACACAGAGACAGAGAGAGAGACAGAGAGAGACAGAGAGAGACACAGGGACAGAGAGACAGAGAGAGACAGAGAGAGAGAGAGAGAGACAGAGAGAGAGAGAGAGACAGAGACAGAGAGAGAGACAGAGACAGAGAGAGAGAGAGAGAGAGACAGAGACAAAGACAGAGAGAGAGAGACCGACCCACTGTTGCCAGGCAGAGATCAAAACCATTTGGGCTGCTGAGGTGACAACACACACACACACACACACACACACACACCCACCCACACACACACTCTATTCAAAAGAATAGGTAAGTCAAAAGGATGGGTTTATCAGTCATGCCTTAATCTGGTTGCAGAATGGTGAAATTAACACTAGATGGCGCTCCAACATTGTTTTACAGCATTTGCGTTAATAAGGCTGCCTGCAGATGTGCCTCTAAACATCAATTTCGTTTACTGGCCTCATGAGTGCAGGATGACTGTTGATATAAAAACGGCAAATATTGGCTCAACTAACTGTCCAACTAAATAATTTGGTGTATCACTATATACTGCTACTATTACAGATATTGCTGCTACTACTGATACCTACTACTACGGCAGTGCTGTAGTGCACTTCTACCTATTGCTACTATTTTATTTTTGTATAGTATATATATTGTATATTGTCTATTTTATATAAAACTTAAACTCATACAGATGAATAACAATCATCATACAGATGCATTTAACAGCTCGAGTCCCCACCTGAGCTCTAAACTATTGCTTGTGCTGAAACATCTCTCTCACTGGTATATCTGTCCACACCAGTAGACATGGAAGTGTTTCAAATGGCCATTAGCCCACATTAGAGTGTGATGGTGACACTGCACTCTTTAACAGGTCAGTCTCAAAGCTCTGGTCACTCCCCTGGGCCTGAGCCCACACAGAAATACACACGCCTCTCAGCTCCACCAATCAATACTCTCCTATTTGTCTCACCTGTCACCTAACCTGAGCAGAGCTGGTGCATTTAAAGGAACCACAGCACAGTCATGGACACAAACAGCAATCCAGGCTAAAGCCCACATGCCAGTTTACATCCAGTGTCTTCATTTTCTTTTTAAGAAAAAAGGTCTGCAAACGTTTAATCAGAAAACAGCATAGTAGTCAACTTCACACCACACAGGCGAGGGCACTTCCAAAAGCGCACTCACAAACATGGTCATACATTTTCATGTCATATTTAAAAGTCTACATTTACCACTGAAAGCCATAATGGGTCCGTCTCAATACTTAACTGTCATCGCTGTCTAACTAGAGCGTCTCATTTATGTGTTATAAGAGAAGATGATGGTTAGAACAGTCTACTTAGACATCTGCCTACATAAACACTGCATAGTGAGACAGCTCTCTAGCTCCTGAGACTGACCTAATATTAGTGCTGAATCAATAGAGGGGTGAACATCTGTTTACTGATCACGCCATCACTTTTTCACTACCGCACTCCAATCACGGATCCCAATCTGAACAAGACAGGCGTACTACTGCACACCCTAGAACTTATACACACATGAACTTTTGAAATGTTCACCTTCACTCACAAGGACATAAGTCTGTAGACACATTTACATTCATACTGAATCTTCTAACTTAAGTCTTATTTTGCTTCCTTTTTGTAACTTTTGGTTCTGTAACCTTGCATGCTATACGGAATCTTGCTGAACTTGTGCAATAACATAAGTGTACAAGTGAAAAAAAAAACAACCACTGTGCATTTTTTCTTTTGAACTATGTCAGAGTGACTCACTGATGACAGCAGTCACCTGGAGGTGAACGGCAGTGTCGTTTGACAACACTCTTGGGAATTTCCCCACAACCTATCACATAACTACACTGTATACCTGAAGCCCAGCTCTGGCATCAACTTTCAGTCAAATAGTATTCGTACGTGTGTGTGTTTGCGCGCACACGAGAGAAAGGTGGAGTGTGCAACTGTTAATGTGTACAGTGGAATACAGGGGTTAGACAATGAAAGTGAAACAGCTGTCATGTTAGTGTGGGAGGTTTCATGGCTAAA
>BRDA01003174.1:32631-43890 GCA_036984385.1 Crenuchus spilurus
ACCGCTTTTAATGACCAGTAACGTCAACGGCGTTATAACGACAGGAAAAGTAATTAATTATTTTATCCCGTTACTGACAAAATGACATCATTACCTAACGCCGTTATTTTTAACGCCGTTATTCCCAACACTGGTGTTTACATAGCACATAAAGAAGCTAACATAACACGTCATATTTGTGAATTCAATTCTTTTTGTTTTCCTTTTTAAATCAGTGATCGATGTGTGATAAAATACAAGATTTTGAGATACTCTGAATCATTTCTTAAACAGCTTCACCTTAGCCAAATCGTTATGAGATCAGAGGTATACAGCCCTAGTGTGCAGTATGCTTTAGAAAGTCCTGTTACCTTACACCTCCAGCCATTGGTGGGGATGGAGTCCATTACGGGCTCCAAGCAGAACGTGTGGTAGCCTTTGTCACACAGGTCACACACTAGCATCTTGCTGTCTTCCCCAGGGTTTCTGAAACACAGCGAGCAAACAAAACAAAACAAAACATGATCAAATTAGTCACATAACAGCTCTGAGTGCTTTAAAATAGGAGTGAGAGGTATTAAAAAAAAGGCTAACACCAAGCTGTGGGGGCACAATCCGCTGCGAATTCATCTCAATCAATTACCTACTGTAATAATGACACACAGCAGCATTTTGCTGATTGTCTAATTGAATTAACTGCCATGCTCTACCCAGAGACCACCATCTGCAGGCTCCACATGACAGCTTCATTATGCGCTGATGGCACTCTTCAGCCAAACAGCAGCTGATATTTTGGTGTTTGGAGAAGCCAAACAAACGCACCATTAAACTTGACACATGAGAAATGGCACTTTGGCAGCTTGGTTTCCAACTGCAAACCTGTATAGGTGATAAATCTAACTAGAGGCTTTGCAAAAGTGAGATTTATAGGACCAGGAGTTATAGAGGCTGGGGAGGGAGGGGTGATGTTTCAGGACAGAGTAAGGGCCTGGACATTTATCAAATCCCAAGCATATATTTCACAATCGAATGCAAATCCACACTAAATGAGAACGTCATGTGATATTTACAGCTGTGGCAAGCTATTAAAGCCATTTTCCCTCAGCAATTCTGCTTCAAATTGCCTGTCCCTACCGAACTGCAAACCCCCACCCACAAACCCCTCAACCAACCAACGCAGCACAGTTTAGTCCATTCTATTCACTCCTTCTCCTTAGCCAGGAATGCCAAGTGGAGAGGGATAGTTAAGACTAAAATAGAAAATCAATTTAGACTCATTCTTTCACTGAGATGGCAGAATTGTACAGCAATGCTAGGAGAACAATGAGCTCTCGTGACAAATGCACTCTCAAGTGCCTGAAAAGGGGGAAAAGACTGTTATAATTAACTTAAGGCAAATTGTTTAACAACATCTGCATATACCTTAAATAGGATTCTATTAGTCTGTGATCATGATCGTCCAAAAAAAAAAAAAAAAGTGTCTGAGGATGCGGTCACATTACAAGCCACATTGCTCAAATCAGATTTTTTGCTCAGATGGGATTTAACTGTCTATACACTTCATATTCACAAATGTAAGTGAGCTGTATCTGTCTGTAATGTGAATGAATCTGTTCCTGAAATGGCTCGCATGTGCACATCGATATGTGTATACACGTCGCCTTCGTCACCAACAACATAAAGCGTCACATTTTTGCAGAGTTGCCAGGTTTACAAAAATACAGTTAAAAACTTCAGAGTTGGTGGTTTGCAGGGTTTTGGCACTAAATAAAAACATTGAATGAGAAAGAAACATTTCAATAAGATTTACATTTTAACACTCATTGAAATGTATGTGTCACTTTAGATTTTGGGCTAGTTTCCATTTATGTAGTGTGACTTTGTTACAAATCGGTAAGAGATTTGGGGATCTGGCAACCCTGTATTAGTGAGACTGATGTTAGTAAAACTGGTAAACAGACGTATTAGCAGTTGATGTGTGATGGAGTATTAGAGGATCTGGCAGCCCTGTATTAGTGAGACTGATGTTAGTAAAACAGACGTGTTAGTAGCTGATATGTGATGGAGTATTAGAGGATCTGGTAACCCTGTATTAGTGAGACTGATGTTAGTAAACAGACGTGTTAGTAGCTGATGTGTGATGGAGTTTTAGGGGATCTGGTAACCCTGTATTAGTGAGACTGATGTTAGTAAAACAGAGGTGTTAGTAGCTGATGTGTGATGGTGTTTAGCTCAGGAGGACAGTAAACAGGTTCTGGACTGTACATGATCAGGTGAAGAAGGTGAATAAATGCCAGCTGGCTGCTTTTACTGTTTTTACAGCGACGTGAGTAAACGAGAGAAGCCAACGCTGCCTCACACACTACACACATGAGTACAAGCAAAAAGACATGAAATCTGATCTGACCGTCACATTCAAGTGTCCACAGATCTGATATCTGATCTAGAACCACACATGAAAGTGACTCAGATCTGATTTGATAAAATGTAATGTGACACGTCCACACAGCCCTGAAAACATCAGATCTGAGCCACTTAAAACAAAAGATCAGATCTGAGTGACTTCGGCCTTGTAATGTGATTGTAGCCTGAGTAAGTTTTCAGAGACAATGCTTCTTTCATGAATTTTCATTTTACCATTTCAGACTGATTTCTGATCTTTTACCACAATTTTCACATGTGTACACAAAATACAAAAACACACACATGATGTAAGAGGAAATAGGTCTCATTTCTCAACACATCAGAGTAAATGTGGGTTGGGCTGATAAAACAGCACAAAAAAGCACGCCTTATCCGCTCATCTCGAGCAGATATGGCATCTTTCGGTGCCACCAACTGTTCACATCCTGAGATTAGCTTTTTAAAAGATAAGCATCCATGACTCCTTAGACAATAGCAAATAACACCGTACCCTGGGCACAGTGTCACTGGAATGCTGCCAAATAAACTAACATGACTGCAAATATCACAAAACTAAAACACAGAACAACCCTCAGATTAAAATAAGACTAATTTTAACAAGCGGGACTTCTCATCAGACTGAAAATCTTAAATTCATATTTCAAGTCCATTTAATCCATCACTGGGCACACAAGAACCATTTAGAGTACCCAGTTCACTTGATCTCCATGTTTTTGGGTAGTGGAAGGAAACTAGAGACCCCAGAGGAAACCCAGGCAGACACGGGGAGAACATGGATATTTCACCCAGATGGGGACTCGAACGCAAGACCTCAGCGCTGAGAGGAGAACATGCTAATCTCCATGCTAATATGCTAGTCATATTGTTCAATTATATTTATATATTTTGCTACAATCTAATTTTCTGCAAGAACAATGTTTATGTTTTACACAAATGAAAAAAATAGGTCAGTACACATATGCAAAGACACACATGTGCGCGCACACAAACAGTGGAGATCTTTGTAATATCTTTACAATATTTAGTAACATTTTTACACAATTTTGGGCGGGAAACTCACTGTCCAAAAATTTGTGGCTTTTTAAAAACCATTTTAACCCTGCAGAGTGAGTGTAAGCACATGAATACTATGACATTACAAAGAGCAGACAAACTTACTTGCATGTGAGGCAGACTTTACACTCAGGACACTGCCAGCCTGCCCTCTTTAATGGCGTGACCGCTACGTCCAGGCAGGCCCCATGGTAGTGCTGACCACAGGAAGTGCAGAAAAGCTGGTCTTGCAGGTCCCCTGGACTATCACACACCAAACAGCTCACTTCATCTTTAGCTGAGAGAGACAGACGAAGAGAAATGAATTTCCTATTAATACATGTACTGTATGTCCCAATGTTTTTGGACATCCCCATCAAATTAATAAATGACTTTAGTGACTTTAAGGTGCACATATTGCTTAAACAAATATACACAAACATTTTGTCTAGCCCCTGTAGAGAAGTACTACTAAAAATAGGACTTTGGAGCAGATAAACATGAAGCTTCTGACATCATGTCTAATGCCAGGTGTGGGTTAGAGGGGTATAAAGCCCCCAACATTGAGCTGTGAAGCAGTGGAACTGTGTTCTCTGCCCCATCCAATACTTATAGGATGAGTTGAGGATGAGGTGGGGTGCTAATCATCCAGCATCCTAACCTCACTAACACTGGTCACTGGGTACAATCATATCCTCACAGAAATACTCCAAAACCTAGTAGACAGCATAGTGTAGCAAGCACACAATTATACCCAACACATTCTTGAATTGTACAATCATTAAAACAGCAGTTTATTAATAGAAATCATTGTGTAACTACTATGAAACTACCACCTGTTAGAGGGAGGAACTGAAGTATGGATCTGCTGACATTTTCAAAGGGCTAATTGTAACGTCTGTTGGAGCAGATGTTAAATAATTACATTTTTAGTGATGAAAGGAATGTATTCAATGATAATCCACAAACCAATCAATAGGTTAATCTAATCAGCAACAAACACAGAATAGACTGATCACAGAAAGCGAGAGAGTGGTGCATGTGTGTGTGTGAGAGACTGACTCACATCGTGTGAGAGCGAGTTGAATGTGGTCTGGGCAGAGCAGGCTGTATCTCCTGATGTCCTGGAAGGTGCCGGCGGCAGCAGCGCAAGGGTAATGATAGGAGCGGCTACAGCCCTCCTCACAGCACTTAATGGATGCTCCAAGGCGCTTACAATACGCACAATACTGCAAAACACACACACACACACACAAGGTTATTCAAGGAACAGCTGAAAACAGCTCGCTGACAGCTTAAAGCTTGTTTATATTTATGCAACAAGCTGATATTCAAAGACAGTTGTGCACTAAAGAAATGGAAAAAGAAGAAGGTTTTAAAAATTAATGCACTAAAATAATGTGAAAATAAGAATAACAACATTTTACAATGACTAATAATGAGTACATTACAATTATATGAATAGTAAATGCTTTGACTGAGGACAGGGTGCTAGTGAACCTATAATAAAGTTCATTTCAGGCTTATATACAGGGATGCACATAAGTGGTGCGCATGTGTGCATGCGTGGTCAAAATTAATGATGCGCAACGTGAATTACAACGTGACGCGTGTTTGCGCACCATTTACTTGATTATGTTTGGCCACGGTAACCGGAGTTGACAGGTTCGCGGTTTTCACGCCAAATGGTTTTGTTGAAAATCCAGTCGCAGGTGAACTTTCAAGGGTGGCGGGATGTGTTTTATTGGGTAACTTTTTATACGTGTACAAAGTCGACACTAAGGAAGTTTGAATACAACAATAACAACGAAGAGAACATAAAATAAGGAAAGATAGCCTGACAAGGAGAGAGAGAGAGAGACACAGAGAGAAGGTGAAGAGAATGCCACTAGCTAATATGGTAAATATTAGGAGGCGGTATAATTGCAAGGACGAATAAAGAAAAAGGTTTGATGGACTGATAATAAATCCCTTATAAACAAATACTAAGTTGAACACTCTTAGTTGTTTTGCCATTTGATTCAAACGTGTGACAGACATATATTTTGGGCTAGTTTAAGCTTCTGAAGGGCGGGTTTTAGACTGACTTTTGGCTGAATAATTTTGATGGATCTGGCAACCCTGACGGTAACGTAGACGGGCTCAAGAGAGAAGGTAATTGATAACTAGCACTAGCTTATTTTTTCACTGGTTTTAAGATTTCCACCGATTCATCAGCATGTCCAAGAAACAAGCAACATTAAGTCATTACTTTGGTATTCCACCACCTCCAAAGAAACGCCAGACTGAGACTGAAGGTAAAAAAAAGAGTATTCGCTTAACAATGGCTGCAGGACATAGCATGGCTCTAAACAGTGGATGTCAGGAGGGTAGTGATGATCAATGCTTGTAGTATTTTCGAGCATTGTAAAAGGTGAGCACCAAGCAACATCTGTAGGTGCTCCTTTGAGAACTAGACCAAAAAATTGTGTGCACCCCTGCTTATATATTACCTTCACAGCAAGTTGCTCAGTGTGGATAAACCTGTGAATTTCTCAGACTGCAGTATGGCCATTTGAGCCTTTCTTGTTTGATTTGTTTTCAGGTGGTCTAACAGTTTGGACTGTGCAAGAACAACCATGAATCATTCATTTAAGAAGAATTTTAACTGTTACACTGAGTGAAATTCCCACTACTATATACAATGAGTAGGACTGGTTTAAAGTACTGGCACTACAAGCTCCGTCATTGGCTACTGCATTGTAGACCATCTCAAACCACAGCACACGTGAATAAGAAGTGGTAAAAATTAGGTGTTTGAAAACAAGCCTATCTTGCTCCAGAATGTCTGCATTGGACAGCAAAGACAGAGGAGCTCGTCTTGTGGCAAGATTGATTCCTTTCATCTCTCACCCTTCCACATCACTTGACGGCAGATGCTGACTGAGCTCATGCCCTAGAAAATATCTTCAAATTTTGCCAGAAAGGGCCAAACTGGGCAAAATTGGTAGTGCAGAAAGGTCTTAAAAGAATGGTTCACACAATTTTCCCACTTACCTCAAATGTACTCAAGTAACCAGCAAATGTTTACAGACTAAAGTTGGGTTCATTAGTTTAGAATTGCAACTGCCAGGCTAAGGTTGCTAGAACTCAATACTCACTGCAACGGCTCAGGGCTTTTCTGTCATCACATTAACATCTCAAAACACACTAAAACACCAGCCAGATCTTAATAAAGGTCTCAAAAACTAGTAGAACAGAAATAATTTGTGAAGCTTAATGCTGTTTCCATCATCTTAGACCAGCAACTCAAGAGCAGGAAGTGCTGATCCAAAATAATCTTTATCTATTTTAGGTGGCTACTGAGTTCTAGTGCTTGTTTACAAAAGTAGTCTCAACTCTTGTTGTTTGGGTTCAAAATATGCACTGAATGTTTGACTACATGCGATAT
Organism: Crenuchus spilurus; assembly: GCA_036984385.1. NCBI lineage: Eukaryota > Metazoa > Chordata > Actinopteri > Characiformes > Crenuchidae > Crenuchus > Crenuchus spilurus. Next base: position 39,497 of record BRDA01003174.1, read on the forward strand.
GAGAGAAAAATTATGTAAATATTCCTTTAACTCAGTGATGTATAAGGCTGTGGTAGTGATGGCAATAGCCACCAGCCTGCCAGAGCAAGAAGAAGTGCATGTTTATATTCCACGGTTTAAGAAAAGCCATGTATGGGGTCTGGATATCTACTTTTATATCTTCACACCAAAACTGTTGTTATTTTTGCGAGCATAAAGAAAACAAAATTCAGCTTTCATAACAGGAACAAAGCGAGCAGGCAAATGATCACACAAAGATGCAGTAGTCCAAATAAAACCCACACACGGCGCTGTCACAGTTTCTGCACTTTGAAAACTGGAAAACAAGTAAGGCCTAAAAATAATAATAAAATAGGCATTGAACTAGAAACCATCTTTCGTCAGCAGCCTCAGTAACAGTAGCAGTATGACTTTGAGAAGAGCTGGCCTGGGTCCCAAATGCAACAATCTGCAAATACCTTTTAACACAGAGTGCATCGAGCAATTATCGCCCACACACCAAACCCTCTGGGGCAGACACAGCTCTGTAGCCTCTACCCTCTATATACACACAGAAGGACAGACCCTCAGCTACACCCAGACAGGCTTCTTACTGCTGCATGTGACCTAAAACAGCCTTTTACGTCTTTCTGTAGTTTTCTACTGCCTACAATAATACAGGGACAACTGCTGTGTACTTCTGTCTCTAAAGACCAATTACAAATAGAGTAAAATTGCTACATAAATAAAGAAGCAGTCTGGAGAAGAAATTTGCTATTTTTTACCCCTATCCTCCTAAATACAGCTGAACAGTCATCATGTTTGGCCTCCACAGTTTCAATATACAAACTTTTTTTTTCTTTTTCAATTTTGATTATGAAACCTTGAGTATTGGCTGCTAATTAAGTAGATTCTTGACTGTCAATTAAAAAGAGCTATTTTAAATGGAGCACTTCACTTACAATGAACATATAAAACATAGCCCATCATGCTCAAACTACTAAAACTCTACTAGCCCACTATTAAAAATGCATACCGTGTTTTTGAACTGTTAGAAGCTGTATGTGTTACAGAAGTGGAACAGATAAACGTATATACAAAAAGTACACACAAGTATGTCACATAGCTAAAACAACAGTAGCAGGAATTTAAGGCTACATTCACATTACCAGGCTGAAGTGCCTCAAATCTGACCTTTTTCCTTAATGTGGCTCAGATCTGATATTTTCAGGGCTGTGTGGATGTGTCAAATCTTTTCTAATGAGACGTGAGTCACTTTTACATGTGGTTCTAGATCAGACATGTGACTTGAATACGACCGGTCAGATCAGATTTCACGTCTTTTTGCTTGTATTGTATGAGCGTATTGGGTGAGGCAGAACTGGCTTCTCTCGTATACTCGCATCGCTGTAAAAACAGCAGACATTTATTCACCTGATCATGTACAGTCCACCACCTGTTTACTGTCCTGTTTCAGGGACAGATTCATTCACATTACAAACAGATACAGGTCACTTACATTTGTGAATGTGAACCATCAAGTTAAATCTGATCTGAGCAAAAAATTGGATTTGAGCAATGTGGCTTAGAATGTAAATGTAGCCTTAAAGCTGGAATTTAGCCATTATTTTTGTACATCCACCGGCAAATTGAACTGACTAAATTCTATTTAAAGGGAAATGTTGTAGGTGTTTTCGTTTGGTTTATAAGTTCTGTAGGACAGAAGATGTAGGGACAAACAAGAAATGTGAAAAATTCCATTTGCTGAGGAAAAACAAAGAGAGGAAAACAAATTCCAAATTGCATGTTCAAGAAATCAAAGGTTTAGAAAGGCAGTAAGATTTTAAGTAAAAAATGCACAAGTCTACGCTGCTATTCTAAACTGAGATGTTTGGTCGCAAGACTTCACTCTTGTAAATATCCAAGAGGATACTGCTACAAATGAGGAAATGCCTGTGTTGGTAATACTACATGCAAACAGGTAAAATGGCAGTTTGGACAGTTTTCCAGAGGCAATAGCTCAGCACTGTGGAGCGAAAGCCTGAAAGAGTGACCTGTACTGCTGAAGCCTAAAGGAAGAAGGCTTTTTCTCCATCAGTGACAACATTAGGCACCTACATCAAATCTATTATTTTAGATTTATTTTGTTACTTTTGCTTGCATTACTCTGTAGGTATAACATTGACAAGTCAAAAATTATTGTGTCCATGTCGACTACATCTAAACACTGATTTTACACACAACCACTTAACATGCTGTCCTGAAAGTCCATCTGTGGAAACAAAACATTATCCAAAACCTGCAGCAACAAGGAACATTTTCAGACGTTAACAACTGGTTTAAATATATGTGGTATGGATAACTCTGCCATCTGTAATACATAAAATGTTGGCATATTTACATGTAAATACTTTCATCAAAGCATGATTAGCACGATAAAGCTTGTGAAACTTAAATGTACATATTCAATGGAATGTATTTTCTGTATCATCTGCAAAGGACTATATTATTAAGTTTCTGTATAAAAATTCATTTCATATCAAAATTTCATTTAATAATACCCAAAAACACACATTATAACTAGCCTACATCTGAAATTAGACATAGCTGGTACAACCAGCCCCTGATTTCTTAACAAGAACCACTAGGCAACAAACAAACACACACACACACACACACACACACAGGTATCGCTGACATTTTGTCTGAAAGCTAAATGAGCAATCTGCCAATAGTTTAGCAGATTAGGGGTGCAAATGCAATTAAAAGAACATGATCTGGCGGATGGTCCGGTGCTGTGTGCTGAAGCTCTGGGAGGTAAAGCCCATCCTGAGCTCCGTGACCTTTTCCATTTCACAGCTCACTGAGCCTCACTGCCACGGACAACCTTTAGCAGAACAGCATCCATCTCACTTGCGTCGAGACACACACACACACACACACGCACACACATGCACACAAACTCACACAAACTCACACACACAAACCATTCAGCAGGATCATAGGTGGTAAAGCACATATTCGTGTTTCTCATGTCTGATCCCACCTCTCTCTGTCTCTCCATCACACACACACACACACACCTCAACAGACTCTAAACGAGAGCCTTGTATAGGCTGTGTTTAAATGATCAAACAGGCAATATGTGCATCGTTACAGTTTGGCACCAATAACATTTTTTGGCTGATTACAACTTATTTGCAGTCACACTTGCCAGTGACTGATTTTTTTTATTAAATTGTACTTAATTTCATTATTTATTTATTTATTATTATTTATGTTTTACACCTTTTCATACTGTGGGCTAAGCAAACACTTCAAACACACTAGTATATTTCAAGGACTTCATACAAGTTACTGCCTATTTAAATAATAAAAGGTACAAGCTACTGGCTATTTTTTTGGTGATGCATAATTATGTAATAAAGTATAAACTGTATATACTGTATAAACATCACAAAAACAAGAACAGTGTCCATCATAACAGTCTCTCAGAAATCCTGAAATGCATCACACAGAGCCAGTCGTACTGTCCTCATAACAGTAAATGGCACAATCTCAGTCAGTAATTACGTAAGAATCACATAAAGAGGAAAATTTGATGACTCCAACATCAACGACTAGAAGAAAAGCCTAGCCTGGGGTCAGATTTGGCAGGGAGGCTCTGTCCTGATTCATTCTCTGAATAATCTCATTCCACAAACAATTGCCTCTGCTGACACTATATCACTTTCTGTTGTTGCTGGGGAGCAAACCTAGCTATGCCTTACAAAGCAGATTATACAGTGCCAAGGGCAGGGGGCTAGGAGATACAGTAAAACAACAGCGTCTTACTGTCTGCCCAAATACAGTTATCTAAAAGACGTCAATAGCCTTCAAGGCCTGGCAGTACCATCTCTATCACCATGTTTCCACAAATCCAGTCTGAAGTTTCAACACAGCTTTGGGGGCTTTGCTATCCAGTGACATCTGCTACTAGAGGCTTGGTCAACTCTACTGATGTCTCGGTCTGAAGCGAAAAATTCCAAAGCTGATCTAGAAGTATTTTAATGTTTCTGTATCTGACAAAGTGAGGGGAAACACGTATTTATACACTTTTGTGAACAAATCCACTTCAATTTAATACTTATGAACTTAAATAAATAAATAAATAAATAAATAAAAAACCCATTCCGTAATTTATGTCGTTACCAATTTCGTTGGCTAATTGTAACCTAAGTTGTTACGGCATCATAACCTTTCACACTCCCACGCAAACACACACACCAATATGGTATCTATTTTCCCAAGAATCCGGTCCCAAAGGTGAGGAAAATGAATAAATAAAAACAATTAATTACCCCTAATGTACTCCCCCCAAACCCCCCCGCCTCCTACTCTCCCTGCTCAGCTCCTCTTGCGCCTGCTTCTGCCAC
>BRDA01003174.1:43990-51490 GCA_036984385.1 Crenuchus spilurus
TCAGTCAGTAATTACGTAAGAATCACATAAAGAGGAAAATTTGATGACTCCAACATCAACGACTAGAAGAAAAGCCTAGCCTGGGGTCAGATTTGGCAGGGAGGCTCTGTCCTGATTCATTCTCTGAATAATCTCATTCCACAAACAATTGCCTCTGCTGACACTATATCACTTTCTGTTGTTGCTGGGGAGCAAACCTAGCTATGCCTTACAAAGCAGATTATACAGTGCCAAGGGCAGGGGGCTAGGAGATACAGTAAAACAACAGCGTCTTACTGTCTGCCCAAATACAGTTATCTAAAAGACGTCAATAGCCTTCAAGGCCTGGCAGTACCATCTCTATCACCATGTTTCCACAAATCCAGTCTGAAGTTTCAACACAGCTTTGGGGGCTTTGCTATCCAGTGACATCTGCTACTAGAGGCTTGGTCAACTCTACTGATGTCTCGGTCTGAAGCGAAAAATTCCAAAGCTGATCTAGAAGTATTTTAATGTTTCTGTATCTGACAAAGTGAGGGGAAACACGTATTTATACACTTTTGTGAACAAATCCACTTCAATTCAATACTTATGAACTTAAATAAATAAATAAATAATAAAAAACCCATTCCGTAATTTATGTCGTTACCAATTTCGTTGGCTAACTGTAACCTAAGTTGCTACGGCATCATAACCTTTCACACTCCCACGCAAACACACACACCAATATGGTATCTATTTTCCCAAGAATTTGATCCCAAAGGTGAGGAAAATGAATAAATAAAAACAATTAATTACCCCTAATGTACTCCCCCAAACCCCCCCGCCTCCTACTCTCCCTGCTCAGCTCCCCTTGCGCCTGCTTCTGCCACATCACATTGTGTTAATTAGCAGAGGCTTCACCACAGAGATCACAGAGGCTCTGCTGAACTCCTCAAATCCTAATTAGAAAATAGTTTAAGGACCATGGGACCTGCACAACCCTCCACCCTCTCTCTCTCCCTCTCTCCGTCTCTCTCAATAATAACTCCATTCATGATTCATGATCCAAGAATGCTTAATCAAGGCTAGGAGCATTTGTCTTCACCTTGTAAACTATTAGCTTTGGTGTACATCAGAGAAACTGGAGTCTGAAGCCTGAAATTATTGTAAATCATTACAGACAAAATTCATTTCACTTTTCAAACATGCCTCTCATTCTCACGGTGAAAGAGGCTGTAAGTAATCGCCCTGGCTCAAATCCACTAATCAATCAAACAGAGAAGGTACCCTGTGCAGCCAAACAAGCATAATCAATCATATTCTATATAATGGTAATACCATCATTTAGAATAGAGAAATTAAGTCATGTATATACTGTATTTGGCATCAATATTAGTTTTCACTATGACAAAAAGAAAAGCAATGGCTGTGTTAAAACAGCAAATGTTCCAAGCTGAAACATTTTGCTTCATTTTCTCTGTGGGTGTCACCAAATCCTCTGAATTATTAGGTTCATAAACAGTTAAAATATAAATAATGCTAAAGGTAAACAAACACTCCTGCCCATGAAGTGATCTTTTAAGACTGGTGACTGGTATTTTTATTAGGGCCGGGACTTTAACGCGTTAATTTGGATTAATTAATTACTTAGGTTTTAATGCGTAAAAATTTTTATCGCAATTAATCACATTTTTTTAAAGTTTGGAGCCGGAACATTTGTATTTGCGTGTTCTAGCACGCCTGTAAATCTGATGCACAAGTGACATCCGCAAACAACAACGATGGACGAGCGACATCGGCAAACTGACTACGAAGCCGCTTCTCTTGGTCCACTGAGGGACAACTTTAGCTTTAAAAAACATTCTAATGGGACTTTAGAAAAGACTACTGTTGTTTGCAAGTTGTTTAAAAAGGAATTTGTTTATCACCGAAGCTACTCAAAGCCTAAAATACCGTCTCAATGCCAAACATGTTGCGGCAAGCACAGCCGTCTCCACAGCTAATATCAGCATCCCCAGCAGCGGTAAAAAATAAACGCTTTAGCCAGCCCACATTGGACCAGATGACAAGATGTTAAACTATCACAAGAGACGCAGTAATGTATAGTTATTTTATTTATTTTTAATTTTTACAGTTCTGTACAAGAAATGGTGCTATCATTATTGTCTAGTGTGCTGCTTACATTAATTTTTTTTATTTTTCAAATAAGTTAAAGACTCAGGGGTTCCTGAAATACTTGAAGTCTGAATAAATATTATAGCACTTTGCTAAATCTGTTGATTTAATAACAATAAAAAAATCAAAAAGCAATAAACATGTTTGTTGTTAAGCATATACTGTATGTCTATTCATTCAAAATTTTAGCAGCAAAAGCATTTTTTAAATTGAAAATGTTTAATTTGTTGATATATGGTTTGCGATTAATTACGATTAATTAATTACAGACCCTGAAATTTACTCAATTAAAATTTTAGTCCCATCACTAATTTTTATTTAAATATATAAATATATATATAAATAACTGTCAGATATAAGTCATTTCGAATACGTCTTAGAAAGGTGATGGTAACCTGACCTGCAGTTTCAAATATTTTTTTATCTCTCCCCAGTTAAAGAGCTTGGAGTCTGGTCGCAAAAGTTCTCATAATTCAGAAATTGTCAGGTTTTCTTCGTTCGACTTAATTTCATTTGTTAATATACATCAATTCCTGCATTTCAGGCCTGCTACACCTAATAAAAAACACAACTGAGGATTAGTATTATAGATAGTTATTTTAAACAGGCTGTCAACAGGTGGTTGTGTCTTTGAGAAGCAGAGGATATCCAGTTGTCAACAACTGTGTAAGAAAAATGAAATGTTTAAAAACATGTTCCTCAAAGAAAGATTTGCATCTTTTATTCTCGACTGTGCATATTAACATTAGACATGTTAAGGAATTTGGAGGAATTTTAGTGCGCAAAGGGCAACACGTGATCTCCGATTTCTTGGGTAGCAATGCATCAAAATCTACTGATATAGTTGATCATCAATAGCTGATTATAACCGTATGGGCAAGGAATGACTTTGGCAAACTTTTGTCAAGCAATATACTGTAGTTCCTTCCAAAAATGCCACTTAAAATTTTACTGTGCAAAAAAGAAGCATTATGTTAACCTTGTCCAAAAGGAAGTTGACTTCTCTGGGCTCAGAGGCATTTGGGATAAACCATCACACAGTTGAAACATGTATTTTAGTCAGACTAATCAGTATTCCAGATCTTTATTGGAAGAAATTGATGCTTTGTGCTCTGTAGCAAAAATGAAAAGAACCATTCAGACCGTTATCAGCAAAAAAGGGTTGTGTCAGTGCCCTTGGCAAAGGTCACTTACTCTGACGGCTCTGAAGTAAATGAAGATTTTAGGGCAACAACATATGATACCTTCAAGACAACATTTGTAGGGCTCTCCATGCATTTTTCAACAAGACAATGAAAAAACCACATGCTGCACACATTACAAAGGCATTCCTGTGGAAGAAAAGGAGACAAGTGCTGTACTGGCCCCGATGGAGAATGTGTGAAGAATTTTGAAAGGAAAAATGTGACACTGACAACCCTGTACTGTGTACTGTTGCACACTTTAAAACATGTTCGCAGGAAGAATGAGACAAAATAACACCTGAAAGAGTTCATCGCTTGGTATCCTTTGTGCCCAAACGTCTTTTAAGTGTTGTGAGAAAGAATCGCAACATTACAAATTACTTACTAAATATTTAATATTTTTCTGTCCCAACCTTTTTAGGAATGTGTTGCAGGCTTGAAATGCAGGAGTAGATGTGTATGAACAGGTGAAATGAGGTTGACCAAAAAAAAAAAAACCTAAATAATAATTTTCCATATCGCTTTAACTTTGTCACCTATTCCTCTGATACGCTCATGCCAGCTGAAGGGCTTTACCTCTGTGCTCCCTGAGTCAATGGCTTTGTCCACGTAGAGCTGGGCCTGCCCTCCTTCTCCACGCCATACGCCCTCTGACCATGCCGCACACCGCAGGTGCGCACAGCACTGCCCTAGAAAAACATGCATGAAGAATCCAGACTAAGCTTTTTTTTTTTTGTAATAATTAAGAGGTAGAGGATGTAAGTACATTTGGAGAATTTCCATTGGCACATCCATTATGACTTTTTAATAGAATGTAAAGTCCAGATGGCATTTTTGGGGTTATCAAATAAAAAAAAGAAATAAAAGCAAACTAACTCTTACCAGTGGGGTCAAATAAAGACTGAACATTGATGTCATCAGGGAGGCCGATCTGACCGAGTTCATCCCAGAGCTTGTGACTGGGCTCCTCCCCGAAAGGGTCAGTACTGCCTGGTGCCGAGGATGAGTGCAGGCCACTGTCCGGAGAGCTGATCCTAAAGAAGGATAAGGTCAAGTTAATTAAGGTTATACAGAGAATCAGCAAAGAATGACTGATTTTTTGCTTAAAATTTTGTGCCTACATGCTTTATCTATCACTGCTCATTTCTGCAGTCATAATAAATTAACTTTATTTCCTGTCACACACCTTTCAAACAGATGGCTGTGTGCCAATTTATCCTATTGCAACAAACAAAAATAAACAATGACTACAATTTCACTATTTTTTTTTTTTTATTGTTTTTAGATATTCATATGTTTACAATTTCACTATTTATTACACTCTTATGCGAGAAATATAACTTTTAGACAACCCATTTAGTAACTATTTAGAGTTTTAAAGGAAAAAAAAAACAAGTGAACAAAAACAATTTATGCAGAGATGCATGCAAATGCAATTTTGAAATGCCCATTATTACAAATTTTGATATTAACTGATGATTAATCTAGAAGGTGCATTTTAAAGGATGTTATAAGACATTCTTTAAAATGTCTTATATGATCACACATTCACTGCACTGTACTTCTCAATCTATCACATCACTACAGCATGAAAACAGGTGCAAAAACAAAGAGCGACCGAAAACGAGTGAACAAAACAAAAAACACAAAACAAAAGGACCTCTCTGGACATGTCGATATGCTAAGAAGAGTCTTCAGTAAAGGGAAGAGTAATGTTAAATGTTAATTTACCCATTACATTAGTCTTTTGTATTTATTTCTCAAAGTTTTGTGATTGTAAAACTATAGCTATTCTGTATAAAATGTGTCTGGAACAGATTAATTGGATTTACTTTATTTTTTATGGGAAATATGGTTTCAGTTATCATTAGGCACTTTAGAATGATGAAAAGTGAGGTTCCACTGTATCATATAACCTCACCTCCATAAAGCTGAGATGCTGAATAAAATGTAAATATATGTAAATAACAACAATGCAACAATTAGCAAATCTCACAGACCCGTATTTTATCCACAACAGAACAGAACACAATACAGATGTTGAAGGTGATGCATTTAACCATTTAATGAAAAAAAAATTAACTAATTTAAAACTTGATGGCAGCAACACATCTCATAAAACATGGGACAGGACCATAATAAGTGGTACCAATTTATTTATTATTTAAAAACTGGAGGAGTAATTTGCAACTTTCCATCCAATCCACAAATGCAAGCTGCATCATGAAAAGAAAAGACCATACTGTCAACAATTTTGAAATGCAGACGTCGTATGTGGCCCAAATATGATTTAAAATGGGCTGAAGCAAAATGGAAAACTGTCCGGTGGTAAGATGAATCAAAGTGTGAAATTATTTTGGGAAACCATGAATGTTGTATCCTGTGGACTTAGAGAGGAGAGGGAGCATCCAGCTTATTATCAGCAGAGTTCACAAGACTACATCTCTGGTATGAAGTTGCATTCATGCCTATGGTGTGGTATGGTGTGCAACACATCTGGAAAGAATAGAACAACATATGCTCCCATCCAGACAACGTCTCTTTCAGGTCAGGCCTTTCAAGACGATGCTAAACCACATACTGCATCCAACACAACTGCATGGGTAAGAAGAAGAGTCAGGGTGTGGAACTGACCTGCTTGCTGTCCGCCAGATTTGGTGCCTTATGAAATGAAAAATTTCGGAAAGACGACCCAGGACTGTTGTGCAGCTACAAAATGGGACAACATTTCTGCTCCAAAAGTCCACTAATTGGTCTCCTCACTTGCACTGCTGCTATTGATTTCAAATGTTCTCATTTTTTATGTTAATATTTTGAATGAAATGGTACAATGGTGTATATAACACAAAATCACGTGATAACTAATACAATCAAGAGAAGCAGCTTTAATATGAAGAACACTTAAAAGAGCCAAGTGATAGATACGATAGGCCATCTCTCTTAGCCCTCACACAAGGACTAGCTGTTCAGATGGGAGATGAGCATGCCGGATACGGAGGTAGAGAGGGGGATGGAGAGCATGAGAGAGTGAGAGACAGAGAGAGAAAGAGTGAGAGAGAGAGAGAGAGAGACTGTGCTATAGAGACTAAGAGAAGCGGAAAACAAATTAACATTTAAAAAGAGCCCCGGTCTGAAGAGGGCCAGCCAGAAGCCGCCATGCAAAGGCTTCAGGATGAAAGACTACTGTATACTAGTCTTCTCTGGCCCAGCACATCTGCATACATCTAAATAAATGGCTTGGCGCTCTACTTCCTCCCATTAAGGGATATATTAGTGGGAGAGGGATGCATACACACACACAATATATCGTTTGTTATTCATTGAAAGTGATACTCGCCCTTGTGATAAAGCCCTACTATAAAGCACGTCTCTAATGCTAATGGTGAAAATATACCACTAATAATTAGGGACATTATATTGTTTGATAAAGATTTTCTCTGGCTTTGCATTCGGTGTTATTAAAAGAAAAGGGCATTACAACTGAAATTTGGAGGTTTGCATAGGAGAGTGTCTCGCTAGGCTGTATCAAAGCAGAAGCAACCTAACATTATTTTTTCCTCAGAGTCTGCTCTAATTCCACTCAGCTGTGCACCATACATCATGGCACAGCACATCTCATCACTGCCTCAACACTTGCTATGAATTCAGGATTTAAGTATGGCCTAAATAGAATTCTACAAGTTATGAATACATTAGGCCTGTAATACATCACAAAGGTATGCAAAGCCTCAACAGCATACTTAGCTTCAAATTTTATCTTCAAGACCATTTATCAGTTTGAACAAAAGGTTACGACACTTACGGAACGCTTCATCTGAACAAGAGTAAAATGATAGTAATTGATGTAAAATGCACCATATGACATGACTGGCTGCTCCAAATCACAGTCAGCCTATCAGCTGTTACTGTGCCTGTTGGAACTTAAATTACACCAGCTTTTGCAATTCCAACCCACAAATTCAAATCATCGCCTAGTAATTAAGGTCGTCCCAGTTCAAGCCAAGATTTCAAAGTAGAAAAATATTAATCTGTGCTCGAACTCCATAGGACTGGAGTCGAAAAACGTCAGACTACTCAGTGATCAAAGCTCCGAGAGGCAAAAATCCACATGCTGGAAGTGTAACTGAGTTAGCAAGCCAGTTAAAAGCTGCAGATATTCATTTGCTGAGGGCAACCCAAT
>BRDA01003174.1:56490-59951 GCA_036984385.1 Crenuchus spilurus
GTTTTACATTCACGTGTATTAATTTAGTCAGTTCCAAACTGAGATGAACCTTAAGAGTCTGCAAAGACCACAGACGAGTAGACACGTATAGACGATCAGTCAAGAACTACTGTTTAGGCTACTTGTTTAGTTTTGCAATGAAGCTCATGTAGCTAACAAGTGTGTTTAGTTGCATATACACACACCTGCCTCACATAAAATTAAGTTTTTAAATAATCTAAAACTGATTTCTTCAAGTGGTTTTTGACACTGTATGATATGCTATTATCCAAGTGCCCAGAGAGAGTACAATCAAACATTTTATTTATTTCATGCAGACTACGGTAAATTAGTAAGATTCCTCACATAACAGCATGAATTAATTCTTGAATGAATGTGATAACATACATTAAAAATGAATGGTTCTCTCAAAAGTCACAGCCACGGGACCCAAGTGAGCCACTTTTTTTTTTCTTTACCTCAGATACGGTCGATGAGCCTATACATTTATTTCAGATGATTATGACTAATAGCTAATGATTTTCATTATAAGCCATACTAGAGCTGGGCGATGTGGCCAAAAATGTTCACAGTTTTTTCTATATTGATCAATCTCGATAATTATCGCAATATTACATTTTCTAACACTGTCATCATTTTAAACAACATCTTTCTAAAAACATCAGACTAATTACATTACATGTTAATATTTAAAATATTAAAATGTTTATTGCCAGAACATAATATTGTAGCGTCCAGCTGGACGCGTTGAAAGGATGGACGAGAAAGGCGTTTACAGTCGTCGCTTTATTGTTGAAACTTACAATGACTGAATAACTGCTGTCGGCCGCAGACACTCCAAAAAAAATCATTAAAAAAAAAAAAAAATCAATATAGTTTTCAGCACTAAGCCATACTAATCAAAATTAAAATACAAAAGGCTTTACTCTTCATGCTATGTGTAATGAATTATGGTTATACAGACACAATACAGGCCCACTCCTGACTATTAAAAATTCCAAATGTACAAAATGCAGAATAAGTTTAACTGCCAAACCTGTGAGCTAGACAAATTGCAGAAATACAAAAAATCATCACGTTGCTGTAGTGGTTAACTGTGTAACCATACGTAGCACGTTTCACTTATACAGCACCATGTGTGAATGAAGGGTGTGTGTGAATGTGTGTGTGGGAGGGTGCATTGAGGAGAGTCGCATGCGTAGAGATATGAGGGAGGGGGTCTTCTCTCCCCCTGCCCTGCACCCACCACATGTTGCTCAATGCACCACACTGAGAGAGAGGACAATCAGTGCTAATTGGGACTAGAAAGAGAGCATGCTTTTTTCTGGCTACTCCACTCCCTCCCTCTCTGCACTAATTACAGCAGCAGGCCGTGAGGCAGCAGTCTGCCAGGCCTCTGCCTCTCTCTCGTCTTCCCAGCATCCCTCTGCTCAATTACAGTGCCACTCAATCCCCTGGTTACATTCCTCCCCCTGACAAACATTCTCTCATTCTCAGCACTGAAAGGCACACAACAAAGAGCACACAAATAAAACCTGCACAGGCTACGCAAATATGTGCAGATATATTTACATTATACACACAAAATACAGTATATACATTATCATTCAAACGTGTGGAATCATGGCTCAGTTTGGAACAAATGTTTAATATAAGAGTAAACCAATCTGACTGCACACAAAGGCAGTCTGCATTGTGGGGGTAGCAACCCTAAAGTGACCAGACATCCCTCTACTCAGAAACCTTTTCTAGCACATATGGGAGGATTCCAAGGCATTCCCAGGCCAGCTGCGATGTATAATTTCTCCAGCATGTCCTTGGGCTTCCCCGGGGTCTCCTCCCAGTTGGACATGCCCCGAACACCTCACAAGGGAAGCATGCATGAGGCATCCTAATCAGGTGCACAAACCACCTCAACTCGATCCTCTGCAGTGGGTCTACTCAGAGTCTTTTCCGGATGTCCGAACTCCTCACCCTATCTCAAAGGGAGAGCCCAGACACCCTGCAGAGAAAGCTAATTTCAGCTGCTTGTATCTGTGATCTCATTCTTTAGGTCACTACTCAAAGCTAATGACCATTGGTGAGGGTTTGTACACAGACTGACCGGTAAACTGAGAGCTTTGCCTTCTGGCTCAGCTCACTCTTCACCAAAACAGACTGGTAGAGTCTCTATCACCCCTAATGCCACACCAATTCATTCACAGATCTCACACTCTTTCTCACTCGTGAATCAGAGCCTGAGATACTTAAACTTTCCACCTGATGCAGGGACACCTTCTCAACTTGGAGAAAGCACTTAATCTTTTTCCTGGCTGAGTACCACGGTCTCCGATTGAGGTGCTGAATCTCATCCTGGCCGCTTCACACTGTGCTGCAAACTGGTCCAGTGAGAGCTGGAGGTCTTGATTTTATAAATCCAGAAGGACCACATACATCATCTGCTCAAAGCAAATATGGATTCCTGAGGCCACCAATCCGGACACCTTCTGCCACTTGGCTACGCTGAGAAATTCTATCCATAGAAATTATGAACAGAATCTGTGAAGAAAAGCAGCTCTGCTGGAGTCAAACCTCAACTATAAACCAGTCAGACTTAATACCAGAGATGAGGTCCAAGCTCATTTGTACAGGGAATGGATACCTCAGTTCCCACATCTCCCAAACACCCCCCATAGGATACGCCAAGGAACATGGGCAAATGCTGTGAACAATCACCACATTAGTCACTGTTTTTTTTTTTTTAATCAGAATTATGTATTTACTTCTCCTGATATGTCTCAAAACGACATGCGTGCATAGTGCCGTCTCGCATCCATTCCTTTTGAATACAGCCTCATTTTTCCCACCCATCAGCAGCACAAACCTTCTCAGACACTCTGCGAGTCTTTCGTTCACAAAAACTCACTCTTCACTGCAATAGAACCATGTGTGCCTGCATAAGCACAGCTGTGACTTAGCTTAAGGCAATGTTTGTATGTGCACAATTCTCCCTAACTAACCTGGTTTTGGCGTTCCCAGTGGTTGAGGCTGATGATCCTGCCGAGTCCTCAGATACAGAGCGCTGGAACAGTGGAGAAAGTGCCGGCTCATCTCTGGGGCTCAGCTCCAGTGGTTGGGGGAAATCTTCCTCATCTATCTCCAACTCCAATTCTATTAACCAACAGAGGAGAAACATCTCAGTACAGTGCTGATGTAGACTGAATTCAACATCTTGACATTTTGAAAGATAGTACCTGATACTGTAGTCCTAAGTCTATTGTTAATACAGTGGTAACCCTACTTACGAGCATCCCTACTAACGAGTATTCCAGGTAACGAGTTGAGATCTCGGAATATTTTTGTTCCAGGTAACGAGATGCTGGCGGCGCGGGGATCGCCAACCGTATGAAATTGATTAAATCCGATGAGCAATGAACCTTAAAATGAGCAATGGACCTTGTTTTTATAAGGCTCTAGAGTTG
>BRDA01003177.1:0-11678 GCA_036984385.1 Crenuchus spilurus
GTTTGTATTTTATTCATTCTGGACAGGGGAATTAAAGGTAAGAAATCTCACAACAATCGTTATTATGTGTTACATGATGTACAGTGCTGAGTGTATTTTGTAGTTAACTCTATCCTGAGTGTGGTTTCTGCTCCTGTCACTCAAATGTAGAAAAGCTGTATTGATGTGAATGCGGGAGTGACGTTGTGTTGTTTTTGTATTAGTGATGTGTCGTTCGCGAACGATCCGGCTCTAAGAGCCGGCTTTTTGGAGTGAACGATTGGAACCGGCTCCACAATGGGAGCCGTTTTTTTCCTTCAGTATCTCGCTCACAGTGAGTTCTTCATCTCTAGTGGCTCAAAACCTGTATTGTTCACATGTTTTTTTTATCCTTCATAGTTTTATACTTTAATTTAATAGCACTGTAAGTGATACTTGTGTTATTGTGCCTTTTTGTTATAAAGCTGTTTTAATACTTTTTCGTACTGTGGTGGGTATTTGTATTTAATACAGTGCGTTCTCCATTTCTAGTAGTTCAAAACTGGTGTTGTTCACATGTTTTTTTATCCTTCATAGTTTTATACTTTAATTTAAAAGCACTGTATTTGATATTTGTATTGTGGCAGCTTTTTTGTTATGAAGCTGCTTTAATACTTTTTCGTATTGTGGTGGGTGATTGTATTTATAACTTTTTATTTTATTTTATGTTATTTTTGAGGAAGTGGTGCTATTTTGTGATAATTTAATAATTGGTTATAATAAAATGTTTATTTATAAAGCATTGTTATGCAGCATTTTACTCATCACAAGTGCTTAACAATGTCAATAATGAAACAAAATGTTACAAAATTAGGTTTAAGCTATTAATTAATTAATAATGTAAAAAAATATATATGGGGAGCCGTTTGGGAGCCGAAAGAGCCGGCTCTCCACAGTAAGAAGAGCCATTAGAGCCGCATCTCAAAATAGAGCCGAAAATCCCATCACTATTTTGTATAGCTAAAAAAGACTACAGTCTTAAAGAAACACAAACAAACAAAAACGAGGCTGAAGTTGGTTACTTATTCGCGTTTGCTACGCACTTTTTTTTTTTACATACATAGAAGAACGAATGATGTTGCCATCATGTGGATATGAAAAAGATTATCAAATTAAATATTTTATAAATGAAATTTTATTCTGTTAATTTGTTATATTTTTTATTAAACGTTTTTAAGTGTACATTTCCACTGTCAGGATTTTTTTTACTCTGGCTTTTGTACCTCAAAATTAAGAAATTGCATAACCAATACACAAATGAATCGGAGGAAGAAACAGCCAATACGTTTTTTTTTTTAAATCACAATCACTGGGCCATTTGTTTTGTTCTTAAATTAATTGTTTTGTTCTTAAATTTTTGTTCAATAAATGTATTTTTTTATCCAAAAAGTTTTTTTTAATCTTTGCATATCAAAATATCCTGTTGATTGAAGAGGATACTGACATAACTCTCAACATGAAACCTTTAGATAAAATACTGCAAACACAAGTAAATAAAAACAAATGTGAGGACATGTTGGACTAGAAACATGGAAACCCCATCATGTTCTAGTCCCTCTGTCAAAGGAAAGCCTGGTTTTGAGTTGACCCAAGATCCTTTCATATCTCAATACTACATGGCAAATTTCACAATGGGCAATTGAACACAATATCAAATCAAAGTTGAAATTCCACATGAATTCTGTGGGCTTTATTCATCTTGGGCCAAACAAATGAGAAATTTTTTACTTAAAATTGGTCCAGTGCTTTAAGGATAACTTGGATTTATCCTGGCTCATCATTCCCTCATACTTGTAAACTAACTGGCAACATGGCTCATACAGTAATTGTCTATATTGATGAATACAAAGTGAAAGTTTTCAGATTTTTTTTCTCAGTAAAACAAAAGCTATTGGTTATCTATTTTAACTAAATCCTGATTTTCATCTGGCCCAGATTTAGTATTTCAATCTTAACTTGAAGAATGCCAAATTGAGCAACAATGCACATGGTTAATTTAATACAAAGGTAATTTTTTTAAGACATACCAAAGTTTTAATTCATACTGGGTAAGATCAATTCTCAAATAAATAAAATCTTTTAATGTAAGAATATCCTTCTGTTTACTGACCAATCCACAAGTTTGTTCCTCAACTAAAGACATTTTACATTTGAGGCATTTCGCAGACGCTTTTATCCAAAGCGACTTACAATTGGGGGTTAGGTGCCTTGCTCAAGGGCACTTCAGTCGTGACCTGCCCTGGGATTGAACCGGCGACCTTCAGGTCACCAGACCAGATCCTTAACCACTAGGCCACAGCTGCCCCCCTAGTGGGCAGCCCTTATCCACCGGCACCCGTGGAGCAGTTAGGGGGTATGGTGCCTTACTCAAGGGCATTCAGTCATGTTTTGTCTGGGGATCGAACCAGTGACCTTCTGGTCACAAGACCAGATCTTTACCGCTAAGCCATGGCTGCCCCATATATATTGTCCTTATGCTTATACACTTTTTAAACGTAGCCAGTACCACAAAAACCCAGTAATTCAAATATCAAGCACTTATAACCAGAACATTTGGTTTTAACTGTCTTTGAAATTACAACTTGTGACATACTGAAGATTTTTCATGTCCCATTTTTAAAAATCTTGTTTTAGACACACCCGTTTTTACTATCAGTAAATAATGGAAGTAATGAACTAATATTACATTTCCATTTCTTTGTCTAACTTATAGAAAATTATGTAGTGCTTGTCATGGCTTCTCTTTTTTGGTAATTGTGTGCATATATTGTATTTTAGAATACTACATCTACAAAAATTAAAATATCATGAATTTGTGTTGCAATCAGCATATGGAGTAGATGTGTTCAGTGTAACTCCTTCACAGCAAACTTTTAAAACTTGTTTTTGTGCCGTTTTCTGGTTATTCTGTATTGATTGTTTAGATAATCAATACAAGTTAATACGAGTTAAATCAATACAATACGAGTTAAAGCTGACCCTGATCGTGTTTTTCGCCCAAACCTCCAGAAGGAGCTAAAGCTCCCACTTATTATATATTATTGATTATATAAGTGTGTATTTGTATATTTAGCAGAAAACAAACACATATTTCGCATATGTAACCAATGTTGTAACCAAACTTCAGTCTGCCATTATAGCTAACTTTAAAATGTGTTTAAAATAAATGAACTTCATTAATTTAACAGTAACTATAGAGAAGAAGAGAAAACATATACAGAATGATATACAGAAAACAGTGTCCATTCCTCTGAGAGGGGTAGAGTGGTACTAGCATAGAGTCCATGCCTCTGGAGCTATACAATATATATTTTTTTAAATTTTGAGGCCTAGGTTTTTCTTTTTGTATATTAACATTTTTCTTATTTATTGTCTTATTTTTCTGGCCCAAGATAAATAAAGCTCCCATAATTGATTTGGAATTTCACAGTATGATCAATTTGTGGTTGTGCACAATTGCTCAATGTGACATGTTGCAAGAAAGTTTTGAGGTAAGAAATGATCTTGGGCCAGGCTAATTGTTGGTTGTCCTTACTGTACTTGGTCTGTTCTGTGTTGCTAATGTCTTATTTGTCTGGCCCAGGATGAGTAAATCCACCAGAATTAGTTTGGAAATCATTATTTCATTAATTTGCTGTTGTGCACAATTACTCAATGTGTCATGTTGCAAGCTAGTTTTGAGGTATAAAATGATCTTTGGCCAGGCTAATTGTTGGTTGTCCTTACAGTACATGGTCTGTTCTGTGTTGCTTATGTCTTATTTGTGTGACTCGCGATGAATAAAGCCCTCAGAATGAATGTGGAATTTCAACTTTGATTTAATATTGTGTTCAATTGCCCATTGTTAAATTTGCCATGTAATATTGAGATATGAAATGATCTTGGGCCAACTCAAAACCAGGCTTTCCTTTGACAATGGGACTTGTACATGATGGGCTTTTTCATTTTTCTAGTCCACCATTAATAATGCCCTCAGTATACCTGTAAAATAACATTTGTTTTTAATTTACTTGTGTGTGCAGTATTTCTCTAAAGGTTTCATGTTGCCAGTTGTCAGTATCCTCCTCAATCAACATGATATTTTCCCATGCAAAGAACATTTTTTATTATTATTATTACTACAGAAGATGTTATATAAGACAGTATGACTGACTCTCAGACTGCACATATAAACGGGACAATAAATACGCTTCTGTTACCGCGGTTATACCGCTTTGTAGTGCATATAATAAAATCATATAAAATTCATATTATCAGACCACAGCATTATATTTAAACATTCTTATGTATCATGTATGAGTGTAAGACAAATTGACTGTGGGTCATTCCTACTATTCGGTGATATTTCAGCTTGGTAACTTTTTATTAAAAAATGCAAACCTTTCCAGGGTTTTATCATTTTATCTGAAGAAGAGCTTGGTAAACTATAAGAAATATGAATTGGTCCAGCTCAGGGTATTATACACAAATGTCCCCCCTGTTACAGGACATTCTGGTCTCTGTTAATAATTTTGAATGCACAGTTATCATATTTATTTTCTCAGAGGTTAAATGTCCCTCACTTTATTCTGCAAATGTATTTTAAGAATGTATGAATAAACAAGCACTATTTAAAAATGCTATATTTTAAGGCACAATGTAAATTGAATACATTTCTTTTAGAACAAAAATGTACTGAACACTTAAAGCTATTATCAGGAACATTTTTCAGTATAGTGATCTCATAGATGTTTCACCAATGGTAAATTATTAACCACCCAGCAGCCCAGGTGTTTTTTAGGAAATTCCACACTGTCTTCTCTAGCTGGACAGACCTCTTATTTAACGGTTGTGCCTCTTTCATCAGGCATGCAATCTGGTCATCTCTGTACTAGCTAATTTCCTCTCGTGGACTTGGCCAACAGAACTTGTTTATCACAATCTTGTGCATGCATTTCACTTTTACATCATCTTCAACATCCAGGATGATACCTGGGTAGGGTTCGTATTTGACAATGCTCCACTGACAGTATTTTGTTTCATGATGACCTCAGGCCGTGAAGATTCTTCAATTGAATATGGGCGTGCTTCATCTCCCAGTCTCACCTCCTTCAGCCCACAGACAATCAAGTTCATCTTTTTCTGCCTGGCAAAGGCAAGTTAACTATTTAATTGTCCCTGGATAAATACTGATGACTTGGTGGAATTTCACTGTTTCTTTTAAAAGGCTCAAATGGGGGTGCACCCATCATTTCTTGCTTGGATTGTGTCGCTTGGAATTTGAGATTGAGCAGAAAGGCACTGGTGACTGATCAGCTGCAGTGTACAGCACTCTAGTATGTAATTTTGCTCACAGGTGTGACCCTCTGAAATTAGCATATTACATTTCTTGAAAATACTTACAGGAGTAGCTCTCACAGAAACATGTAGTAGACATTCATTGCTCCTCAAGTTTTCTCTCAGCTGTTTATAGGACTTTTACTGCCATCGAATATTAAAGATGTGTCATCTAAATCTGGAAACACTTATTCATCTAACATCCACCCTATTACTATGTGTCCTGTTTGCATCAGCCACCCTCAGTCTATTGTCCCAGCATGTGACAGCATAGAGGATCACACTCGCCACCGCTGACTTATAAAAGATGTTGAAGATGGTCCAACAGATGTTAAAGGACCTCAGGTGCCTCAGAAAATAGAGACGACTTTGGGCCTTTTTGTAGAGAGCTTCAGTGTTCTTAGCCCAGTCCAGTTTATTGTCAATGTGAACTCCCAGATTGTAGTCCTGCACAGTGTCCACACTGACCCCCCTGAAGGAAATCAGGGTCACCAGTGCCTTGTCCCTCCTCGCTTCCACAACCAGTTCCTTTGTCTTTGTCACATTGAGCTGCAGATGGTTCCGCTCACATCACGTGACAAAGTCCTTCACGTCCTGTACTCATCCTCCTCACCCTTGCTGATACATCCAACTACTGCAGAGTCAACAGAGAACTTCTGAAAGTGGCAAGTCTCTGTACAGTAGCTGAAGTCCATGGTGTACAGGGTGAAGAGAAAGGGAGCGAGGACAGTTCCCTGTGGAGCCCCAGTGTTGCTGACCACTTTGTCCAACACGCAGTGCTGCAGGCGCAATCAGCTTGTCACCCAGAAGAGCAGGCTGGATATATGATGGTGTCCTCACCTCCCAGATGGGGCTGATAGGCGAACTGGAGGGGGTTCAGAACTGGTTGAACCGTGGGACATCAGCGCCACTGGTCTGTAGTCCTGGACGTCACTGGGTCATGGTGTCTTTGGAACTTGAACAATGCAGGAAGTCTTCCACATCACGTGAACTCTCTACAGACTCATGCTGGAGGCATGGTGCAGGACTTCACACAGGCTTTAAGCACCTAGGAGGTATCCCATCAAGTCCTGCAGCCTTGTTCATGTGGAGTCTCCATAGCTGTCTTCTCACCTGGTCAGCAGTTAGGTTTACTGTGGAGGTGACATGTGGAGGTGTGAGGTGGACCACTACAGGTGGTATAAAGGATGCTGTGAGCAGTGGAGTGGTCTGAACCAGCAGCAGAAGAGTCCAGACGGGGTGGACAAAGCCTGTGGTTTCAAATCTGTTAAAGGCCACGCTGACCTCAACACCTCTGTTGCTGCTGGACCTGAAGCCTGTAATGGCTGTCATCCCACTCCAGAGGTCTCTTATCTTATTCTGCTGGAGTTTCCACTCCAGCCTCCTCCTGTACTCCTCCTTCGCCTTCCTGATTGTTATTTTTAGTTCCCTCTGATTTGTTCTCACCTCCTCCAGGTCTCCAGCTCTGAAAGCCCTCTTCTTGCTGTTGAGGAGGGTTTTAATGTCCTTTGTTACCCATGGCTCATAAATATAAATTTGACATGATCAGTCACAAAATGTTTATGTACCTTACACTTTTCAGTCTGGATGACTATTTTGGTAATATGGTTCAGACCTTATATAACAGTATAAATAACTTAGTCAAACTTGCCCAGGGGACGTCACATATGTTTGGTGTTAAAAGAAGCACCTACATTAGCTTTTAGATAAAATGTTTAATTTCATTTTGAGAAACAAATCTCACAATGTTATGAAGGGTGTGTTAACCTTATCTGGGCTAGAAGACTCCAGAAAACCTGCTAATCTGTGGAAGCTTATTTCTAAATTTCTCTTCAGCGTATATGTTAGATTAAAATGTTTGTGCCTGTACCCTTACAATGTTAATAAACTACCCATAAAATAATTAGCCTTTCACAGACACACTCTGATATATTGTATATTTGATTATTGGGGGACGTCTGTTCTTAACATTTTAAATGTGTCCTTAATGTTGAAACTCCTTCACACGGCATTAAAACAATAGTATAGTCATTGTTCATTTGTACATATAACTGATTATAATCACTCCATTAATACACCTGTATTATTATTATTGTGTAATAAGATGGATACATCTTTCTTATTGATATTAGTTTCTTTTACCTCACATGATGCTCACAGGTAAAGTATGGAGTGGAAGATCTTCCATCCAGACCAAATAGATTATTCAGTGACTGTTCAAAAATGTTAATATTTTTAGATTTTTTTTATTTGGTTATTTGTGGTTCCATCTGTTAAAAAACTAAATATGGCTAGTAACAGCAGCCAAAACTCTATTTTCCAAAGCATGACTGGTTTGATGAAGTATTTGTGTTTGTTTTTCTTTACTGCAATGTTCAAAGGCATATTATTTATTTTTCCTGTAATTAAATATTTGCCCCAGTGAAGATACAGAATTATGTAAATATTTTATCTCTTTTATATGTTTAAATAGTTTAGCATGTATCATATTTGGCAGCATTTTGAACTTCATTGATTTATCTGTTTTATTTTATATGTTTGTTTGTTTGTTTGTACAGCTGTAAGAGTCCTTGGCCGAAATGAAGCTGTTCCAGTTGGAGAAGATGCCACATTGTTCTGTCAGTTGGTTGAATCAACTGAGAAGCTAACACGAATAATGTGGCAAAGAAGAACCGGGGCTGTCCTCACAAAAAAGACATTTTTAATAATCAATCCGGATGGTAAAACTGAAGACGTTGGTGGATTTGGGAACAGAGTTGAATTTATTGGAAGCATTTCAGAAATGAATGGCACAATTCTTCTGAAGCATGTGACTTTATCAGATGAACAGATCTACACCTGCATCTTTAATATATTTGCTAGTGTACCATACGAGAGGGATATTCATCTGGAGATATTAGGTAAGATTTTTTAATAGCTACTCATATTCTAAACCTGCTGTGGCAAGAAAGAGTATGTGAATTATGGTCTGGTCATGCAAGTTGCAAGAAATTAATAATGTTAAATAATATATTTTTACTTTCACAGTAATTCCCCATCATGATTTTTATTAATAAGGTGAAAAATGCACTGACTACTGAATCACAGACTTCAGCTTCAAAAGCAACCATTGGCTCACAAACATCTGAATGCTATGGATGTATGTATGTTATGTATGTTACATCTGTATGTTAGGTTGTGCTTCATTTAAATCATATGTACAGTTAAAGTATGTACACCCCTCATTTCTGCAAATACTTGATTATATCTTTTCATGGGACAACACTGTAGCAATTAAACTTGGAGATTAGTCAGTGTGCAGCTTGTATAGCAGTATAGATTTACTGTCTTCTGAAGATAACTCAACACACAGTCATTAATGTCCAAATAGCTCGCAATGCAAGTGAGTGCACCTCACAATGAACATGTCCAAATTGCTGTGATGTGACTTGTTGGAGTTACCAGTTTCAAGGTGTGAATGGTGAGCAAGGCTGTTATATTTTGTGCTTTGGGTACAGTTCTTTTATACTTGCCACTAGATGTTCAACATGGCACCTCATGGCAAAGAACTCTCTGAGGATGTGAGAAATAGAGTTGCTGCTCTCCACTAAGATGGCCTAGGCTATATGTAGATTGCCAACACACTGAAACTGAGGTACAGTACACACTGCATTAACTTGGTCTGCATGGCCACCCTCCCAGAAGGAAGCCTCTTCTGAACTTGACACAAAAAAGCCCACACACAGTTTGCTAAAGACAAGTAGTCCAAGATCAATAATTACTGGAACTATGTCCTGTGGTCTGATGAGACCAAGATAAACTTGTTTGGGTCAGATGGTGTGCAGCATGTGTGATGACACCCTGACGAGGAGAACCAATATAACTCTGTTTTGTCTACAGTCAAGCATGGTGGTGGTAGCATAATGGTCTGGGGGTACATAAGTCATGTTCATTAAGAGAGACATGAATTCTAACATGTACTGTGATATTCTGAAGCAGAGCACTATCTCCTCCCTTTAGAAACTGGACCCGCACAGCAGTTTTACAAGATAACGACCCCAAACAATGTGACAAATCCAAGATGACGACTGCCTTGCTAAGGATCTGAAGGTTAAAGTGATAGACTGGCCAAGTATGTCTCTGACCTACACCCAATTGAGCTACTGAGGGGCATCCTCAAGTAGAAGGTAGTGGAGTGATGTCATAACACTCACCAGCTCTATGATGATCTCTTGGAGGAGTGGAAAAGGATACCTGTAGCAACCTCTGCAGCTCTGGTGAACTCCATGCCCAAGAGGATTAAGGTAGTGATATATAATGATGGTGGTCACTAAAATATTGATACATTGTTATTGCCACAATTTGGAAATGTTCACTGTGAGGTGTACTCCCTTGTGTGGTCAGCTATTTGGACATTAATGACTGTGTGTTGAGTTATGCTCAGAAAATTTATACTGCTATACAACATGTTCAATTACTTCTACAAGTTATATCTAAGTTTCATTTCTATAGTGTTGTCCCATCAAAAGATATAATAAAATATTTGCTGAAATGTGAGTGGTGTACTCCCTTTTGTGTGATACTGTAAATGAGGTACTGCTAGCATGGCACTTGATTTCATGCACTGAAGCTGGTTCATTAGTGGCAGGTGAACTGTTTCGTGAAACAAACTAAGTAGCTTGTACAGCATTCATAATGGTTAAAATGAACAAGAGCCAATTACCCTAAATACAGAGGTAGATTTTCTAAAGAATGGCTTTAGAGGCCAGACTTATACCCACTAGAGAGATTTTTATTGACCTGAAGTCAGCCATTTACACCTGACATATGATTTATATATGTGAGTGGTTCTGATGATTAGTGGTCAAAAATGCCTCTTGAACATAATGCAGGTCTGATGTTGATTTACTGCAGTGACCAGTTATTAATTTTATTGTTTCATTTTCTTTTTACAACACATTGTGATTGTTTAATTGATCTACACAATAAGCACATGAATGATTATAATGGAATGTTATTGGATTTAACACATTGTTTGTCTAAACTCTTTTGAAAAATTATAATTCATATAGTAATTATAACTGGTTTTGTCAAAATGCAGCTTTGCATAAAATCACCTTTACAAAAAGATTATGGGTCCAAGCAAGATAAACTTTACACTAATCACATTTTATGACCAATTAATGCAGAAAACTAGATAATTCCAGATGGTTCGCGTATATTTTCTTGCCACTGTAATTGATGAATTAATTGAATTTTTTTTTTAATGTATGTTGTTTTTTTCTGCTTAGACATTGTCAAGTTGCTGGAAGATGACTAGTTATATGTTATTTTCTCTACATGTTGTTTTGTTTTTGCTTTGTATTCCAGGACATTGTAATTTAGTTTAAACAATCACTAAAGTAAAAGTGCACACTGGCAGATTTAATTTGAGGTTATAAATTGCAGCCACTTTTATATGTAATATTCTAATAAACCCAAGTAAGTGAAAAGCATAGTGATCAGACTGTGTCATTGATAGTTCATGCAGAGAGATAATAAAAAGCTTAGGGTTGATTTTAGATGTCATTTGTATCTGGAATATGTTGTAATTGTCTTTCAAAGTGATGACCTAAAAAGTGTCAGTAAAACAGACCATTATGATGCTGAAAAAACAGAATAAATAAATTAATTAAAAACAGATTAGAGATTAGTAAATGATTACAAAACCACATCAGTGGAAGGTTTTATTCTAAACAGAAATATTTATCATAGCAGTGGTAACAACTGTTCATCATAAACACTGAAACTCTGGGTTTAACTTTTTAACACTGAAAAAAAAACTGATTTTCACGACAGTTTAATATATTAACTTATCAATCAATCAAAATTTATATAGTGCTTTTTAAAATGGACGTTGTCACAAAGCAGCTTTATATAATTGGCACAAGACAATTTGAATCTAAATGCAAAAACATGATGTAAGCCAAAAGCACATTGGCAAGGAAAAACTCCCTCGAGGCTGGAGGAAGAAACCTTGGGAAGAACCAAGACTCACAAAGGGGATCCATCCTCCTCTGATAAATCTACTGATAGAGATTTACATCATCAGTTACGTCTGACATTGTGCTGTAGTGTAAAAGAATAATGACATTAATAATTACATTACATTGCATTTAGCGGACGCTTTTATCCAAAGTGACTTACAATAGTGGGAAAGTACAAATGCGAAAATAATACTAGAGTTGTACTAGTATTTACTAGTACTAGTATACTAGAATTAACATTACAATATCGAGTGCTGAGTGCATATCAGTACTCATGGGGAGTATTTGGAATCACTAGAGCAGGTGCTCTTTGAAGAGCTCAGATTTTAGGAGTTTCTT
>BRDA01003179.1:0-11973 GCA_036984385.1 Crenuchus spilurus
ATGCGACTTATACTCCAGTGCGACTTATATATGTTTTTTTCTTCTTTATTATGCATTTTATGGCTGGTGCGACTTATAGTCCGGAAAATACGGTATATATAAAACATATAATTTAATCATCACAATGATAATGAGGAAGTCTTAAACTCAGCTAGGTATCAAATATGATACACTTGGCTTTATCAGGGATAATCAATATATCGCAAAACTATTCTCCACACTTCACAGCGACTATGCTACTGAGGAAAAAAATACTTCTAAGTAAGTAAATAGCAGGAATGATGGATTTATTGGTGTCAGTTTCACACAATTTAAATATCAATGTTCTTCACTGCATGTTTATCTTATTCATTTGATTGAGCAGTTACTGTAGTATGTCAAATTTGGTGGTGAGTTGAGAGCATTTATACATACATATAGTACTCAAAATTATTGTTTTGCTTTTTGTCACACTGCAAGAGATGGTGTTATGTTTATGTAAACACAACCAGAATTGTGTTTGGTAATACCAGAAAGAGAAGAAATTAAAGCAAAATAAGTTTTATGATTCAAAATATATCATGAATCCATAGACTTTGCTTGCTATCCAACTTGATTGAGTCAATAATGAAACTATGACACAATGGCTACAGAGGCTTGCAGGAGGCTACTCATGGGTTTTTTCCTCGGCTTATCCATGGCTTGTATTTGTCGTTTTCCAGCCAACACTCGTTAAAATAGCAACCTCCCGGCATATTGGTGTCATTTTCGCTGACTGCGAAGGGACGAGGAAAACACAAAAACTGACTGGCAGATAGCAGCCCCTCACAAGCTGCTAGCTAACGCAGCCTCCCATCATGTTATTGCTGTTATCACTGGCTCACTGTGTCGGCGAGGGAACACAGCACAGCCTGGAAGCTAGCAGGTCTCAAACGAACTCCCTGAATCAGTTGGGAGTTGGCTCCACTTCAAAGAGCCACTTTTCTTTATTTCACTCGCTCTTCCTTTCTTTATAATGCTATAGAATAATAATATTATTAAAATTTTAATTTAGCTGTATTTAAAAAAAAAACCGAAGTTGTAAAACTATGTTGCATCTGGGGGCAAAAAGAGCCGGGTCCTCATGAGCCAACTGGTCTTGGATTATAAGAAAGAACCAGAATTTGTTGTCACACATACGTGGAGGCGCAAGCGAAGCCTTTTTTTATTTTTACACTCTGCAATTTTTTCTTTAAGTTAACTTTAGTCAGATGGTTATTTATTGTAAAGTAAATGCAGTTAGAATTTCAAGCATTTTCTCTAAAATTCCAGCACTTTCCAGGCCTGGAAAACAGAATGTTAAAATTCAAGCATTTTCCAGGATTTTAAGTACCCGTACGAACCCTGCTTTATATGGTGAAGTGCATGTGTACATTGTTATTTTTTCCTGAACTGCCTGTAGAAAGTACTGGAATGTGCTGGTGTATTCATGTAGGCTTGTACACATACCTGGTTGGGATAGTCGTAGCAGGGACTGATAAACATCCTGAGCCTCCCTCTCTCTCGGCACAATCAGATGAAGAAGCTGGAAGGTTTTGCAGTGAATCAGAAGAGGACACCCAGAGGCCATCAGAGGAAGCTTCTCTATGGATAATATGTGATGATGCAGAACCTACAAACACAGACATTCAGAAATATTTAACCACTATCTCCATGTATCCTAGCTGCACTCTAAAGTTAATGTACTGGTGCTGCCTGACAAATATCAGTTTTATATAGTTGGACAAGAAAAACTGATTTTGTCTGTAATCCATTTGAATCAGATAAAAGTGAAGTCCAGGTCTACAAGAATCAGACAGTCATCAGATTTCTGCTTTACAACCAGTCAGTAAACTCACAGAAGAAGAAGAATCTTCCATATTTTTTCAATTGTCTGTAACTTCATCCTTCTTCAAGCTAATCAAGTACTGGTTTGAAATAGTGGTCAAATTTCCATATTAGTCCAGTAATTATATCAGCAATTACCATCAGACACTGATATTGTTGGTTTATATCAGTGAACGGTGTTACAATGCAAGGGTCAGAATGAGGTTGAGGGTGAGATTCAGGTCGAGGTTAAAGGGTCAGGTACAGAGTGAAGCTCAGAGTGCAGTTTGGTTTCAGGGTGAGGTTCAGAGCAAAGTGCAGTGTCTGGTTCAGTGAGGTTATAGGGTGAGGTTCTGGTCAAGGTTTGGAATGAGGTTAGAGGGTGAGGTTCTAGGATGCCTTTTGCATCTTGTTTTCTTATGGGGGCAGGGTTTGTAGGTATCCCCATGGTTTTAATGAGTAGGTGGGAGTGTGAACATTGTTTCTTTGATTTTGCATGTATGCAGTTTATTGCCTTTGTTGTAGGAGATTTATTATTGTACATTGTCAAGGGGGGCGAGGCACAGACTTGCAGTGATGATAAAGTCAAATTATGATATACAAGTCAAATTAAATATATTTATATAGCACTTTTTACAACTTATGTCACAAAGCAGCTTTACAAGCTTAGTAATAACAAAACACCAAAACCCCAGTGGCAAGGAAAAACTCCCTCAGAGCTGGAGGAATAAACCTCACATGGGGGACCCATCCTCCTCTGCTCAACTAATGATAAGTTCTTGATACAGTCACACAATCCTATGATGGAGAGGTTATCGTCGATTTTTGGGGGGGAAATTTTGTCCCAATTATCATTCAACCGCCCGCTTTTCGTCAAAGTGCCTATGTGACTCGCCGCATTTGTCACTCACCCATGCATTCGCTGTTCAGTCTGGCTTTGTTTCTCATTGAGTTAGCATCACCATGAGCGTTCATACATAGTTTTTCAAGTGTTTTTTGTGCTTGTTTATTGAGTGCATCAGAAAAATACCTCTCTGGACACATTTCCATATGCCAAGAAGAGTCCTCAGTAAAGGTAAGAGTGATGTTAAATGTACAATAATCCATTTCATTAGTATTTTGTATTTGCTCAGTTTTAGAGCATGCTGGTTTGGTCTTCCCGGCAGGCTTTGTTTTGTACACACGTTTTTGACTGCTATTTATTTTGAACCCATTTTTAGCCAGCACTGCTAATGGTGCCTTCGCTTTAGTTTGACGTGCAGCACTCCTAGTAGCCCTTTTGTTTGGGTCTCTCAAACTGCCTGCTATCTTCTGTCTGCTCTGCACTACGCTATGCTTCATTCCAATCATAAGTTTGGATATGGTCCCATGACAGTTTTCTGTATGTAAAACTAAAGTTATTCTATATAAAATTTATTTTTTGTTAATAGTTTGGAGTGTCTGGAATGAATTAATTGGATTTACATTATTTCTTATGGGAAATATTGCTTCAGTTATCTTTTTTTTTGGTTTATTATTGATTAAAATTAACTATTTAATTTAATTAGTTAAAAATCTGGAGCTGAAACTGCAGCAAGCTGACTCAATAGTCACCTAAATATCCTAGTCATTTCTGAAAAAATATCACCAGAACTTCTCTGAACACGGTCAAAGCAGATGCAGATGTTAATGAATGTGTCACAGATGAGTGGATGTGGTTTTGTCTGAACTACATTACCCATGTTTCCTTGCGGGTGTTGTTGGCTTGCTCGACATAGATGAGGTGAGTGGCGGTCAGGTATAAAGTTCCAGTAGCTGCCTTTTTGGAAGCATATCTGTCCAACAGCTTCACGTATTCAACCTGCAAACCACCAAAAAGACAAAATAAGCACCTCAGCCAGAGAATCTGTACATCACATACAAACCCTCTGAAGCTAGATAGGTCTGGGTCTGCTCAGTACTTGGATGGGAGACCTCTTGTGTGTCTGCTTGTAGTGATGTTGGTGGACAGCAGGAGGCCCAATTCCTGTAATGTGACTTAAAGCCCAGAACAGATCAGACTAAACTCCTCAGTGTCCTCCTAAAGTCTCTGAAATTGTAGCAATAAAGCATTTGATTCCTGACAGGCAGGAAACTGCTGCATGGAAAACCCAGTAGCTCCTCAAAACACACTTCCGACAGAGCTGCTGACCAGATAAACTGCACATCCTTACACACACACACACACACACACACACACACACACACACACACACACACACACACACACACACACACACACACACACACACACACACACACAATGAGGAAAATTAGGTTTGGCATAATAAATATAAGGTGCTGGGTAAGTTATATGTAAGTTAGCACTGGCTCTTTAGCTAATAGTGTACAGTACAGCATTGGCAGTAACACAACTGCAGCTCTTGCTTGATTGGCTGGATGGTTGATTATTTGATTGGTTGCTTAATAGGTTGAATGACTAAATTGTTGATTAGGTGGTTGCATGGATGGGCGGTTGACTAATTTGTTGCTTGGTTGTTTTTTAGGTTAATTGCTTTTTTGGTTGGTTGACTAAGTTGACATGACTGGTGTATTGGATGTTTGTTTGACCAATTAGTTGCCTCGTTTCGTTGTTGATTACTTGATTTACTGGTTGGATTTCTGACTGGTTGGTTGGTTTGTTAGTGGACTGGTTGATAAGTTGTTTGGCTGAAAGAGTAAATGAATTGTGGACTGGTTAATTCATTAGTTGGTTGGTATGCCCAATGGTTGGAAGATTGGATGAATTATCTATTGGTTAATAATTGCTGCTTGACATCACTGGTAGTTAAGACATTTGGTAACCAATCAGCGTCAACAGTGATTACAAAATCCAGAACTGAAAACAGGTACAGGAGAACTTCTCCTAAATTACATCATAAATTCTTCACTGGCTTTTAGCACATATTGGTTAGTGTAGCATAATGACTACCAGATCTGCTTTTCTATTATATGAGCCCTTTGAGCTGGTTTAGTGATCTCCTGGCTTACTCATTAAAGTCTGACAGCCTTTACTGAGCAGTAATGTCTCTCATGAGCCTGAAACACCTTACACAGCAGAAATCACACCAGTTACTCCTGTACCACTGTTCACTTAACTCGTCAGAGGTCCAAACAATGTCAACATTTCCTTAAAGAATCTTCATGAAGTCTGTTGGTTCTTTAAGAGTTATCTAAAGGAAACTGCATGAAGAACCAAAAGAACAATCTTTTATGGTTGTACGCATGGTGAACTGGTTTTTCACTATTAGTAAGAATGTGTTGAATACTCTCCATTACAGAATCCGATACAGCACATTCTCCATGAATCTGAAGAACATTCTCTCAATGAAGCAATCAAATGGTTCTTTAAATTACTGTGGTTTTACAGAGAACATAATTTTACTCAAGAACTCGTGTAGAGTGATGATGAAAATATAATGATAGACTGGATGGATGGAGCAGAACGATCACATTATGTAAAGGGTGAGTAAGAACCATAATTTGGTGGTTTAGAACCTTTGTTATAACAATAAAAGTCGGAATAGGAAAGAGGAACTGGAACTGGAACCTGAACTGTTAAAGGTGTGTGTCAACAAACAGACCTTTAAACCCAGAAATGAGTCTGATGTAGAGTACCAACCTCAAAATATAGACTTCATACAGTCTCTCAGCCTGGACTGCTTACTGAATAAAGGTTTGTGCAGGGTGGCCAATCGGAACACAGCTCATTTACATATAAAGATACAGTCCCCAAAGCAGGTTGTTTTAAATGTAAGGTTGTGATCATGTATAAATGTCTGTAGTAAATAAATACTCACCGAGTCAAAACTTTACAATATTTTGTAACATTTTTTCCACTCTCTTCTTCTCTCTCTCTCTCTGCATTCAGTGTGTGTAGCTTTATCTCTGTGTATCTCTATCGCTGTGAATCTCTCAGTCTCTCTCTGTGTATCTCGTTCCGTCATTCCCTTTATCTGCCTCTCTAACTCTCCGTGTACCTCTGTACTTTTCTTGTTCGAAGTCTCTATCTTTATCTCTCCCTGTATCCCTCTCTCCGTTTCTTCATCTGCATAGTTTTCTTTAGCTCTCCTTTTATCTCTCTCCATCTCTCCCTGTATCTCTCTCTCTCGCTTTCCATCTCTCCCTCTTTCTTTCTGGTTAGTGTTAATATAAGCAGTGAGTTTATGGCCAACATGTTTATATCAGTTCTGCAAACCACCTCTCTCTCTCTCTCTCTCTCTCTCTCTCTCTCTCACACACACACACACACACACACACACACACACACACACACACACACACACACACAGTTAATAAGAGTTTTAGCTGTGTTATCAGTACTGCTGTGTTATTATGTTATGTTTCTGTGCTGTGGTATTACTGCTGCTGCTCTGTTGTTATGTGTTAAGCTTTGCACACAGTTTTGATTGTAAAACTCACCTTAGGAGTTATTATGTGCTCCATGCTGCCGTGGTCTTACACTCCGGCTCCCTCTTTGTGTAGTTTCTGTTATTTCTCAGTAAAACTCACTGAAGTGAAGGTTCCACACTCTGCCATTCTTACTCACCCTACAGCACGGTCAGCTGACCAACCGCGCCAAACACCGCGAGAGACCACGAGATCTCAGCTTCACGCCGCTCCACAGCACCGCGAGATCCCGCGAGAATTCAGTTTCACTCAATATCAGCTCATATCAACTTTTTTCAACACCGAGTGAAAAACATATGGCGTCAAAACAGGCTCAGCTTAAGCGTAAATGAAAAACTGTAAATGAGTCAGTCATCTAATACTAGTAAGTCTATCGAAATACTCTTCACCCGCAGTT
The DNA here is from genome assembly GCA_036984385.1 of Crenuchus spilurus. NCBI lineage: Eukaryota > Metazoa > Chordata > Actinopteri > Characiformes > Crenuchidae > Crenuchus > Crenuchus spilurus. Next base: position 6,650 of record BRDA01003179.1, read on the forward strand.
GTTCGCTGCCTTTTAACTCCTTATGGTTTTAACACCACAGTAATATGCTCAAAATATGTTACTATAAGTGTATTATTTTATCTTTTATGTTTTTATTTTTGACTGTGGTGTCCATAAGGAGTTTAAAAGCAGTAAACAACTGAGGGTAAAGAGTATTTGGATAGACTTACTAGTATTAGATGACTGATTGGAATGGGATCTGAACATACAGACTTATAATAGAGAAAATTGGGTGTTTAAATGCAAAGAAAAGCAATTATGGAGGTATGTTCTTCTTACATTACTAATACTACTACTAATTAAAATAATTATAATAATATCTGTGATTAGACATTTTAGATTTTATACTGGTGTCAGGTTGCATAGGGTGCTTTGTTAGACATCGGGCTGCAGATTTTTGGGGACCTGGCAACCCCGCTGTTGATTAACACACACATGCTGCCCACGGTGGATGTAAATTCGCCCTTTAGTAAGTAACCCTGCAAAGCACGATAAAACGCACATTTCTTTTTTTAACAAACAATTAAACACTACTTTTAAAAAGTGGTGAAGCGCAACAGTTTTCACCTTTCACCAAAACGACTCATGATTCAATTCGCGTCGTAAAACTTTATCCGGCAGTGAAGCGCAGGTGATGTCGTAATATCCTGTCCCTCTAGAATGAGTGTTGATCCCACCCCTCGTCAAAAATGGGTCAGGAAAAAAAAAATCGTAACCGTAATTTGTGAATGGTAAACGTAACGTGTTAAGTGAAAAATAAAAATGGAAAGCGAAAGTGTCAGTATTACATTTACAATAAGTATTTTTCGTTTATGATTGTTTTTAATTTACGATTTTTGCAGTTTCATTTACAGTTTTTCCATTTACGTTTACGATACTTAAAACATACGTTTACAATTCCTGTTTTACGTTTACGCTTAAGCTGAGCCTGTTTTGACGCCATAAAAACACCACATATCTCTTTACAATCAAACTCTGTACTTAAAACTCTGTTATTGCTTCTCAAAAATGACATTTGTACATCAAAATAAGAAGGAGGATGCCATGTTGACACATTTCTGAATTCAGTTTACATATTTTATTAACATTTTTTGTTGTTGTGAGGCTGTTGCTAAATGGTTTCTAAGTATTTGCTGCATGGTTGCAGAGTTGCCAGGTTAGCGTTTTTCACACCAAATTAGGCTTGTTTGAAAATCCAGTCGCGGGTGAAAATTCAAGGGTGGCGGAATGCGTTTTTTTGGGCTACTTTTAAAAATTACCGTGGCCGCCAAAAAAAAAAAACAACAAAAAAGTGGGTGTTGCCTTGGATGTTACGTGAACATGGCAGGCAAACGTGTACAAATACGACAGTAAGGAAGTTTGAATGCAACGAGGAGAACAAAAGGAGAGAGGCGGGCAGGAGAGGGGAGAGAGAGAAAGAGACAGAGACACATAGAAGGTGAAGGGAAAACAGTTGCTAGCAAATTTTCCAGGTAAATAGGGGAAATACGGGTATTGCAAGGACTGGGAAAAAGAAAAAGTTTTGATAGAATGGATTAAAAGTGTTACTAATGACGAGAAAAATGCATATTGCAACTGCAAATGTGAAATGAGAAAGTCAGTTCCTTTTTTTTTTTTTTGGCTAATTATGTTATTAAATTTTCTTGACTGGATATAAAACTTATAAAAGAACTAATAAACATTAATGTTACCATATTATTAATGACTGATAATAAACAAAATACTAAGTCGTACACTCATAGTTGTTTTGCCATTTGCTTCAAACGTGTGACAGACATATTTTGGGCTAGTTTAAGCTTCTGAAGGGCGGGTTTTAAACTGACTTTGGGCTGGATATTTTTGGTGGACCTGGCAACCCTGCATGGTTGCTAAATTGTTGTTAAATGGTTTGCTAAGCTGTTGCTGTGGTATTTCAGGTGGTTGCAGGTCTGAGCTGATGCTCCAGTGTCTGGCCTGAGAGAATTTATGTTAATTAAACAGTGTCTGTCAGTCGAGCAGAACTAGGAGATGGGCATGTACTCTTACATCTCATTCATTCTTATTGGGAAAGTTTTCAGAATTTTAAGAAGAATTTTTCTGAAAACTACTTCATCTAGAACAGTGTTGATATCTCAAAAACTGCAGGATGAATTCATCGACAATATCCAACAGAAACAAGAAGAACATAAATGCTTTGAACTGTGCAACAACAATAACTAATAATAATAACTACAAAAGTGCATTTCCTGAAGGAAACGCGGGATATTGCGCATTGCTAACATGGCCCACAAGCTAAGGTATCCCAGTTGGTTTGTAAGGTGATGCTTTGGTATTTGTGGTGGTTGCTATGGCCCCCAAGGTGGTTGCTATTGACCGCAAGGCGGTTGCTATGGCCCCCAAGGCGGTTGCTATGGCCCCCAAGGCGGTTGCTATGGCCCCCAAGGCGGTTGCTATGGCACCCAAGGCGGTTGCTAGGGGCCCCAAGGCCATTGCTATGGGCCACAAGGCGGTTGCTATGGCCCCCAAGGCGGTTGCTATGGCACCCAAGGCCGTTGCTATGGGCCCCAAGGCCGTTGCTATGTCCCTCAAGGCCATTGCTATGGGTCACAAGGTGGTTGCTATGACACCCAAGGCCGTTGCTAGGGGCCCCAAGGCCGTTGCTATGGCCCCCAAAGCCGTTGCTATGGCCCCCAAGGTGGTTGCTATGGCACCCAAAGCGGTTGCTATGGGCCTCAAGGCGGTTGCTATGGGCCTCAAGGCGGTTGCTATTGGACCCAATGCAGTTGCTATGGGTGCCAAGGCGGTTGCTATGGGCCTCAGGGTGGTTGCTATGGCACCCAAGGCAGTTGCTTTGGGACCTAAGGCGGTTGCCATGTCTCTATGTGAAAATGAATGGGAAGAACGAGGGATGAAAAGATGACAAAAAGAGAAGTGCGGGTCAGTATGGCCCTGCACTAGAGCTCTGTTATCTGTCCTGATGGAGTACATGAATGTTGGTGGCTGTTGGGACACAGAAACTCTGTGGCTTGAGTGTATGTGAAAATGAATGGAAGGCAATGGGAGGAACAAGGGAAGAAAAGATGACAAAAAAGGAGTGTGGGTCAGTATGGCTCTGGAATAGAGCTCTGTTACCTGCCATGATGTAGTATATCAATTTTGGTTGTTGTCGCGCAAATGGAAGCCTGGAATTTGGAGAATTCTGGAAAGCCAAAAATGAATGGAGGTCAATGGGACGAAAAAGGGATGGCAATAAAACGACAAATAAATGAGTGCGGGTCAAAACAACAGTGAATTTGTGCTCGGGGGCCTGCCCTGATATAGTGTATCCGAAACGGTGCAAGTCGGTCAAGCAGAAGTACAGTAGATGAGCATGCATTTTTGCTCCCCATTCATTCTCTATGGGAAAAAAATCCCAGATTAAGGAAGTTTTTAGAAAAATCCGGCGGAAGAAGAAGAAGAAGAAGAAGAATATATGAAAATCGAATAACAGTATATGCAATGCGCAATATAATAATAATAAGAAGAACAGGGGAACTCTCTCTCTCTCTCTCTCTCTCTCTCTCTCTCTCTCTCTCTCTATATATATATATATATATATATATATATATATATATATATATATATATATGATAACAATGTCATGTAAACAATGAGGAGTTCAGTGCAGAATACAGTGATAGAGATACAAAATAGTAAAGTATAGTGTTCTAGCAGTATTCAGCATATAACAGCACAGCATATATAGATAACTATAAATACAGTACCAGAGAGAACATACAGTACTTTGCCATTTTAAATAGTAGTGGGTGTATATATTATTGGTTAAAAAGTGTTAACAAGTGCAAATATACATACAGTATTTGTATTGAGTACAGTGTATTTGATAGCAAACATTATGCAGAGATAAGTGGCTCAAATAATCTTATACTGGTGTTGTATAAAATCTGATACATATATTCTGCCATCAGTGGCTCATTCATGAACTGCAGGCACCAGAGAATACATGTAGATTTCTAAGTTTGAGAACATTAGTAAACTCAGTGTAAAACTTTGTTTTTGTTTGACAAAATATTCTGGATGGATCAAATATGATACAAAATAAAACTCACATATGCCATGTTCTATTTCATTTCTTAGGTCAGAAGGTCAAATTAACACCAGATACACAGAATGAGAGTTTACAGATTCAGGATTTACAAGGTTAATTTAATGCTTTGTTTCTCTGAAAATGCTTTTTTGTTCTAAAATGTGTGGAATGTTTGCTTTGTGGGTGAGTAACAAGACCAATTATACTGTTTTTTTTTCTCCCAATGTCAGGAACCTGTCTGGATTTGTAGTTACCCTCTTTGACCTACTTACACACACACACACACACACACACACACACACACACACACACACATACACACTGACCCTTGGGGGTGTTGTGCCAGTCAAATTTGCCTAATTGCTTGGGAGGACCTCCTGTGGCTGGAGTCATTGTTACAGTAACGACCTCCTGACCTTTAGGCCAGGCTTTCTGATAAAGCTCTGTAATGGAGGATGTTAGTCTTGGAGCTGCACACACAGTTGCAGCTGACCTGTAAATCTGACCAGATGATCAGCTGACACAGTTTAGACACATTTTTTAACATGCTAAACACAAAAAAGATAAATACCGTATATCATAAAAATGACTTTGTAGTGCCAATATCCACATGTTAATATTTAAAAATGAAGCACATTAGGTGTCAGACTGTTACAGCTGTGCAGTGTTAGAGCTTCTTCTGAGATCTTTCTTAGCAATTGCAGTAAGTCTCTACAACAAGTCTGCCCACAGTACTGATCTCCTGGTTCATACACAATATACACAGTACTCTTCTGTGGATACACACTGTAAAATATGTTCTACAAGAAATTTAGTTTCATTTTTTGGCACTGGATTAATGAAAGTAATAAAATCACTTACTGTAACTATGTAACTATGTAATTGTGTAATTATGCTTTGTACTTTAATTAACCTGTATATTATCAATTTCAACTATAAAAAGGTAAAAATGTGATTAATCAAATGTTATTAATATTTTAATAAAGTCTGAAAAATATAATAGTGTTATATAATTTTCAAACGTTCGAGAACAGATTTCTGCACATTGTAATGCATGGTTCCTCTTTTATTTACTACATTTAACAGAAATAATTTGTACAATGTTGTGAAAATTATTGGACAATAATTGTAAAATTCTAGTGATAAGAAAACATATTTATGGTTGTTCTCCTTATTACTCTAAACCAGTCTAGAAATTCTGCCAAATGGTCTTTAATGGTCACTTCTTTGGATTTAGCCCCCCCCCCCCCCCCCCCCC
>BRDA01003179.1:21792-35184 GCA_036984385.1 Crenuchus spilurus
TTTTTTTTTTTTTTTTTTTTTTTTTTTTTTTTTTTTTCGTACATGCCCTCGCGGGGGGACCTGTCTACCGTGGGGATCGTTTTTTTTTTTTTTTTTTTTTTTTTTTTTTTTTTTTTCGTACATGCCCTCGCGGGGGGACCTGTCTACCGTGGGGATCGTTTTTTTTTTTTTTTTTTTTTTTTTTTTTTTTTTTTTCGTACATGCCCTCGCGGGGGGACCTGTCTACCGTGGGGATCGTTTTTTTTTTTTTTTTTTTTTTTTTTTTTTTTTTTTTTTTTTTTTACAAATGAACAATTAATAAATATGAAAACAAGCAAAATCCACATAGTCATAACTTAATTGTTTAATAATATTAGTCAAATTAATAATTATTATAATAACAACACACAACACCTTTCACCCGTGACCCACCCCCGCGCTCTGCGCAAGAAAAAGACAATGCCACAGAGAGTGACATCTCCCCGTAAAGATATCAAAAAGGCAGAAGTCCTCTGGTGCCCAGGGTAGAAAAAGGAGTAAAGAGGAGGAAGAAAGGCAGCAAAAAAACAGAATATGGTGAATTAACACTATACTGTATGTTGTACAGTAAAAGTTCCCTTCAGAAAAATAGTTACAAGTGATAGTGTCAGTTACCCCCTTCCCTAAACTCATTAAAGAAATTTGAAAAGACCTCATAATGCCCCCCCTCTTATTTTCACTAAATTAGCAGGTCTTAATCCTTGTTGATTAGAGACTCTCTACAATAAGCAGAAACTTCAGATGTCGCTAATGTAATCGCCTTCTATTGTCTCTTTTATATTTTTTGTATTTGGCAAAAGCTCCAATCAAAGTGGTGACTGAGTCTGGACTTTTCTAGCACCTGCTGAATTGTATTTTTTGTATTTTTTAAATGTATTATTAATATTAAAAAGTCTCTGCACTACTTTATGTAAAATAGTTTTAAAATATTTTTTGTGCAACACCTTTATATTTATTTATTGGTATACTGTTATTTAGAATTCATTTACTTTTTATTTGTTTCTTTAATAATGATTTTACTGTTTTACTGTTGTTTTCATTCTAAAATAAATAAAAACAACTCAAAAACATAAACATTTGCAGAGTGATTGTATAAACCCGATGATTGATGATGCAGGGGGCACCAACCAAAATCTTGCCTAGGCACCACATTGGTCAGGGCCGGCTCTGCATGCTTTCGGCTCTGCAGTGCGTCCCAGTGTAGCGGACCTGTTTGAGCTCAGGTGGCCTAGCTCACCTACACTCCAACCACTTTTAAAACTCTTTCTCTGCGCCGTGTAACTGTGGTGTAGAACCCAGACACACACACACTGAGTTCTGAACCTCTCACACCAGCTCTACTCTGCACGTTTTACCGTGAAATGAAGAGTGAGTGAAAACGGTTAGCAAGTGGTCTGCATTGTTGTTTGTGGTTGTAGTAGTTGTGGGGAGAATTGCTGGCAGAAATATATAGTGATTGTGAGTGTTTTTAAGGTAAAGAAGAAACAAATAACATATCTGTCACACAACATAACGTCAAAAGAAGAAAAGTCTCTGCATGTACTTGTGTTTGTTCAAGGACAGGCAGCATTACCTCATTGTTTTGTAAAATGATGCTTCTGTCATATGTTGGTTGTGACATACTCCTGCTCCCCTTATATTGAATACATAATAAATACAGAAATAGATATCTCACAACATAATAAGGTGTAATTTAATTTATTTTAAATTATATTGCATTTTGTTACATTCATACTGTTAATCTGACCCTTCGAGGCCAATCATTATGCTGATGTGGCCCTCAGTGAAAATGAGTTTGACACCCCTGCTTTAGATTATCTGCACTGGCCAATTAAACAACATGTCTGCACTCACATTGATGATAAACCAAAAATTGTCACATTTACAGGCACAGACACAGGCAGCTTTATCAGCGTAGCTGCTGTAGAACAATGTTAGAGCTCCTCTGAGTGTCAGTGTCATCACTCTACAGGTAGATCAAGACTGGAGCAGTGTGTAAAAGAAAAATGACACAGCTAAGGAAATCTGTCTGTGTCCTAGAACTGGATCTGGAAGCTGAGTATGTTCTAGAATCAGCTCAGTGTACACTGTGTAAAAGGAAAATGTCACAGCTAGGGGACTCTGTTCTAGAACTGGATCTAGAATATGAATGTGTTCTAGAATCAGCTCTGGAACAGCATGTAAAAGGAAAATGACAGTTAGGGAAATTGTCTGTGTTCTAGAAATGGCTCTGGAGGAACAAGTGTGTAGAGACACAGGTGTGTGTATGTACCTTCATAGGTGGAGGCTGTTGTCTGAATGTGGCCGGTTGACGCGCATCCTGTTTTCGTGCTGCCTGAAGCTGCTGCGCTGCGGCTGCCGCCGCCGCTAGGGATTCTGGTATGGGTGGTTCCTGAGGTTCGGTCTGCCATTCAGCTTTCTGTTTCTCAAAGTAACTGCTCAAAGAGACAGCAACAGTCAATTAATTGTTAAAAATATGTATTATTTATATGTCAGTAGTATGTATGTCCTGAGTGAGACTGACTCCAGAGAAAGTCTCTCCTCCTCTTGGCTGAGGTCTGGCAGTCTCCGGAGGCCGAGCGTTACTCTGAGAGCGTCTACATGCTCCTTCAGAGGTTTATACTCATCATGCAGCCTTCGTGTAGAATCCAGCAGCTTATTCAGATCACTCTCAGACTGCTTTATAGTGTTCTCCATCTAAAACAATACAATCACACAAAGAACAGGTCAGAGATCAATCATCTGTAATAGTATTGATTATGCGGTTTCTCATGTATTAACCCTCCTATTATCTTTGGGGTCAATTTGACCCCATCCAAAGTTTAACGTCTTTAAATAAATGTATGACATGTTTTTTTTCATTCATATTTAATGATTTTTCCTAATTTTATGCTGATAACTGAGTAAACATAAAATTAACATCATAATGTTACATATAAAATATCAACATTTTAGAGAGTAGAAAGTGTTTGAGACAGAGTACAATACGTCTGAGACAGAGGAGACTGTGTCTGAGACAGAGGAGACTCTGTCTGAGCCAGAGGAGAATGTGTCTGAGACAGAGGAGACTGTGTCTGAGACAGAGAGGAGACTGTGTCTGAGACAGAGGAGACTGTGTCTGAGACAGAGGAGAATGTGTCTGAGACAGAGGAGACTGTGTCTGAGACAGAGGAGACTGAAATTATAATCATTTTCTGGAGGTTTAAATTGCTGGGGTCAAATTGACCCCAAAGATAAATGATGTTAGTAAATTTGAAGGTAATAGGAGGGTTAACAGTGTATTAACAGTGCTGGTATGAGTGGATCAGACATAGCACCATACCACATTAATATCAGCATGAATAAGTCTTAGCTCCTCCACATGAGCCATCTTCTCCTGAAGCAGAAAATCCATTTCTTGTTTATATTCCCGCAGGTGTTTCTCCTCGTTCTCTAAAGTCTGGAACTCGCTTCGCAAACGAGCCTTCACCTTCTCCATCTGAACCGTCTTATTCCTAAACAACAAACAGTACACACACTTCAGCTTCTCCATCTTCCACCTAAACAATCCTGAGCAGTCTTAAAAAGATGTTATTTTTCAGGAAAGAAACATTATTTTTTATAATATATAATATTATATTATTATAAGAAAAATTAGACATAGAACCATGAACACTCAATGAATGACTGATGTTCTTCATACTGATGAACAATGTGTTGTAGGTGGTTCTAGATAGAAAAGTTTTGAAAATGACTCTACAGCACGACTCTACTATTATTACAAGCTTGACATCAAGTTGATCATGATGTGACTGATGTCCAAAAAGGCACAATAATCTCAGAAACCACTAACTTTGCGGGATGATCTAGAGCAGCTGTAGTGAAGGTGTACTTAGAATGGACTGCTGATACACTGATTGTCTCCAATCAGCATAACAGTGGTCTCCGTCTATCTATCATCCATTCATATCCCATCCATTCAATCTAACTCATTACTGGTCAGTTCAGTAGGAGATAGTGATTGATTAGTCACTACACTGTAAACTGTGATATAAATCTTGTAATAAACATGTAATAATCAATGAACAACCAAGACAGACTATCTTACACCAGCTATTTGACTAGTTTAACAAACTGGAATGTCTGGACAGTCAATACACTAAAATATCAAGGAAGTACTAAATACTGAAGGTTTTGTTCATATTGTAAAGTTAGATGAAGAATCTTCCAGCTGTTCATGACAATAGGTGCCTTAGCTTTAGCTTTGCTGCTAAAGTCCCCTGGAGCTGCTACACAATAGCTGCCAAAATCTTACCTGATTTCTTTAATATTCTCCAGTTTACACATGATCTCCTGCTCCTCTGCCATCCTGGAGCTTCTGTTCGTCCGTTTTTTGTTGTTTATTAATGATGCTGAAACGCTGTTGCCGACTGTACAGTCATAAACACTGTTAACCAGCTGTGAACAACCGTACAGCTGCTAACAACGGCTCAAAACTACACTTCCCATAAAGCACTGTGAGCGTGCCAGCTTCATTTAAAGAGACAGTACATTCAAAAACAGCTCAGATTCTAATTCACGATTAATTTATATCATTCATTATTTATTGAAACTTTAAATATTAAAATATTTAGGAACATAACATAAGTCCCTGGGAGAGCAAATATGTAGAACTGGGGAACAGAAGATCCTGGGAGAGCACATATCTAGAATTGGGAACCAGAGGACCCTGGGAGAGTATCTAGAAGTTGGGTATAAGACCCTGGGAGATCACATACCTAGAGCTGGGGAACACTGGACCCTGGGAGAACACATTATAGTACTGGGAAAATTTGACCCTGACAAGATAGAACAGTGTTAGAGCACCTATCTAGAATTGGGCAACATAGGATCATGGGAACATCAGAAACTGTGAGAGCACATATCCAGAACTGTGGAACATATAACCATGGGAACTAATAAATTACTTTCACTGAATAACTTATCAGTGTATCGAAAATCAGATTCACTTAATCGAATCGAATTAAAAGAATTGTCCGAATCGAACGCTTTCTCTGCAAGTTTATCAATGAGCCGAATCGAGTGTTGAACAGATCGGACAAATCGGTTCGCTAAAATGAATTAAAAGTATTTGCTGCAAACTGAATCGAGCGCCCGCTCGGCTCTCTGAAGCAAATCTCCGCCTGTGCCTGGCGACAGGGGGCGTCCGACTTGTTGCTGCTGGGCAGGCGGTGGGAGGCAGCCTCCCGTGCTGCTGCTGAGGATGATGAAGATGATGATGAAGAGGAGGAAGAAGATGATGCTGATGATCCGGGATTCATCCCACCTCCGAGACCCTGAGCTCCACCTTTAATTCACCCCCCCCCACCCCGTTCTCTCTCTCTCTCTCTCTTTCTCTCTCTCTCTCTCTCTCTCTCTCCCTCTCTCCCTCCCCTCTTCACTCAGTCCTTCCCCCATGAAGCAGCCAGGCTGGAGGAGAAGGTGGCCGTGATCGACCCCCCCTGCCCCGCTATAATAAATGGTTTTGGAGCTGGCAGTGCCCGCCAGCGCAGGCCCGTCGCTGCAGCGCTGCATCCCGCACATCGAGCGCGTTTTCCGGGTAAAGGTGAGCTGCAGAGCCGCGGACCCCCAGCAAGGAGCCTGCGGCGTGCTGGTCAACATCGACGATGGCACGGAGGAAGACTGCACCAAGGCGAAGGTAGGAGTGTGTGTGTGTGTGTGTGTGTGTGGGAAACACTAGGGCCGCGTCCCAATCCACATACTTCTACACATAGCATTGTTATAATAATAATAATTATTATTAGCATCATCCATTTGGCTCCTTCCTCCATGCAAGCATCCCTAGTGGTGACTTTATGGACCAAGATACGTTTGCATGCACTTACATAATCATAAATAAGCAGGTACAGGTTGGAGAAAAGCTCAGAGGCAGTCTGACACAGTAGAAAGTGTTAAAAAGGCCTGGAGAGCATGCACAAGCTACTGGTGGGGGTTAAAGTGATGCTCACGACTCCCATTCTTCTCACATTGCTCACTCTGGTGCACCTGACAACCTTCTGCTGAGCTGCTGCTGTCACTGCTTTGCACCACTTGGGCTTATATTTCATGTAAGGTCTCACCAGAGGCCGCTTAAGCATAGGTGAAGATGTTCCTGTGTTTATTCTGTGTAACAATTGAGTAGCATGGTACTCTGGCTCTGCTCAAGTGCAGTCCAAGCTTGAATAAATCTGTTATTACAGCCTCTGCATTTGAATTGAAAAATGGACGTAAGTTCAGAGCACGTTGCAGTGCACGCACACTTGCACGCAGACTGCATCAGGTGTTTCAGGCACATTATAGTTCATGTGCAGCCCTATCCATGCAGAGCAGTGTTTGATTAGTCTAGCATATAAAAAGCTGACAGATACAGAGGCGACTTTCAGAGCTGTCGTGAGCTCTCGTGCTGCAAAAATCAAAGCAAAGGTTCATGCAGGGTTAAAGTTATTTAGCATTCTGGATAAAACCTCTGCTAAAAGGCACAGAGTAGCATGAGATAGCAATTAATAAAACAGGTGAGCATCTAGTGCCATGCAAATTACATTGTGCCCATACCTGTATTTGTGTGCTAGAAGTCTACACCCGGTCTGATTCTGGTTGTTTTGGGGTGTATTATCGCTGGTTTGCTTTCGCACAAATTTTTACATCAGAACCATACATCCACAAGCACATACCTGCAAGAGGTATTAACAGCATCCTTTTGCTGCTTTTCTGCATTATTATTTTCTAGACTGGACCTCTCCTATAGTGAAGTTCATATGGCTAAAGTGAAGCTTAACATATTAAACAGCCATTTAAAAAATAGTTGGTGCTCTTGATGAATGTTACTAGTTTTAGAAAATGAATTCAGAACCAGTTCAGGTAAAGTCTGATGACACTAAACGTAACTCAGATCCAACTTCCATAAATAGTGTTAAAGTTCTATAAACCTAGTCCCAGAGTGGCTCAGTGAATTCAGGCACAGTTCTGAGGATTGCTAGTTTGAATGCTGATCATGTTTTTGGGAAAACATTCTGTGGATCGATGCGACAAAAGTTGAACTCTTTGGAAGGTGTGTGTCCCATTACATCTGGCGTAAAAGAAACACTGCATTTCAGAAAAAGAACATTATACCAACAGTAAAATATGGTGGTGGTAGTGTGATGGTCTGGGGCTGTTTTGCTGCGTTAGGACTTGGAAGACTTGCTGTGATAAATGGAATTATGAATTCTGCTGTCTAACAAAAGATCCTGAAGGAGAATGTCCAACCATCTGTTCATGACCTCAAGCTGAAACAAACTTGGGTTCTGCAGCAGGACAATGATCCAAAACACACCAGCAAGTCCATCTCTGAATGGCTGAAGAAAAACAGAATGAAGACTTGAGTGGCCTAGTCAAAGTCCTGACCTGAATCCTATTAAGATGCTGTGACATGACCTTAAAAAGGCAGTTCATGCTCGAAAACCCTCCAATGTGGCTGAATTACAACAATTCTGCAAAGATGAGTGGGCCAAAATTCCTCCACAACGCTGTAAAAGACTCATTGCAAGTTATCACAAACGCTTGGTTGCAGTTGTTGCTGCTAAGGGTGGCCTGACCAGGTATTAGGTTTAGGGAGCAATCACTTTTTCACACAGGGCCATGTAGGTTTGGATTTATTTCTCCCTTAATAATAAACAACTTCATTTAAAAATAGCATTTTGTGTTTACTTGGGTTGTCTTTGACTAAATTTTAAATTGGTTTGATGTTCCGAAACATTTAAGTGTGACAAACATAAAAAAAAACAGGAAATCAGGAAGACTCCAGAATGTAGGCATCCTAATATAGACCCAACTGAGGTAAAATTCTAGATTACTTGATATAAATCTAATCCAGATTGAATGTAGGTAAAGTTCTAGAATACAGCATCAAAACAGATGCAGTTTTAGTGGGTTCTGTAAAATATAGGTGTAATCTAGACGTGTCCTAGAAGTTTGGGAATGATAAGTTTTCTAGGATCAAGACAAGCCAAGTTTGATGGTTATTATTGCCGGTTCACTTTCATAAAGATTTCTATCATACTGCAAATCCATAAGCATGTGGAGTACTAGCTTTCTCTATTTGTTGCTTTTTATTAATGTTTGTGATTTTCAAAGCTTGAATGGAGATCAGAGCTTTTTGGTGGACTTTCACAAAGCACCATCAAACAAGAAAAAAACATAATAAGTTGAAGCAGTCTTGTTCCAGGAGGCCCAAAGATCGGTTCTCTGGAGTGCTCCTGGCTACAAAAAAAGCTTCTAAACAAGACCAAACATCCTGAATTTGAAGAGAAAGGTCTGGAAAAGGGTGAAAATACCCCCAAGAGCATGCTAAAGTGATCCAGTGCTAATAGCAATAGCAGCTGTTAGCAGTATGCTAACTTTAGATCTTTGTGTAGTATTAACATTCTGTAGACTCCTCTTGTCCTAAGTGTCAAAAACTAGACTACTTCACAAAATCCCTAAAATCTAAAAACTATTTTACATGTAGAACCAATCGATCATTTCTGATAAACTTTGTTTAACAGTTCAGAAAAATGACATTTAACTCGTGAACACCTCTTATTTACATTACAGCACACCTGCCATCACTTTGTCTTTACTAAAATAGAGTTATTTAGAAGTTTTTGTGGTTATTTTAATGGTCTCCAGACACAGAACACTTAGGAGACGAGTAACGTGTTAAAAACTCAACAACACGCATAATTGTGTAGGATGTGATGTAAACAGTTGCAGCTCTTTTAAAGTGAAGGTCTCTTAAATGGAGATTTTGATATAAAAAGATTAAGACAACACAAGGCTTGAGAAGGAGTACAGCACTGCATTTGGGTGACACATTAACACAACCTCTGTACGGATCACTTTAGTTTGGAGCTTCATCGTGGGCCTCAGACAGGCATAGGCTTCTGTACTGCTGCAGCTTCACGGCTAACTCACTCACTTGTTGCTATGAGACGAGTGGCATAAACGTGTGTGTCAGTGTGTGTGTGTTGCTAAAGTGCATGGTGGCCTTGCTGTTTCCCAGCCTGTGTTATGGAGGAGGTGAGGACAGAGAGCAGGAAAACAAGAGCTAAGAGAAAGGGGTAGAACGTAGATGAAGTAAAGAGTGGAGGAGGCTTATGGAGAAGAGCTGCTAACGTTCATTTATCTTCTGTAGAACTGCTTCATATAGAACTGCATCTTCTCCCTTATTCAGAGTGAAGGGACTCATGGTTCTCCTGAAGTGCTGTGAAAATTTCCACTGAAAGTTGTAATACTGTGTAAATATGACATGCAAAGCTCTAGAACTTGGTAGGCTCTAGATATCTTGGACTTGATAGTAACTGAACTTGGACACTGATATTTATTTATTTGTCTTTTATTCCATTCAATGGTCATCACACACTGACCTGTACAAATCAAAAGCAGGTCATCACATCTGTTTGTGTTTGATTTAGCTGATTGAACTAGTTGATTTATTCTAGCTTAAGGTAAGGCTTGTTCTCAAAAAAATCTTAGTCCACTTAACTCAGTCTTGACTAGCCATAGTCTTGGACCAGTCTTGGATGCGACAAAGGACCCCATGACCCATCAAACATGAGTCAACAGATTTAAAATTGGATTACTTTGTTTCTAGACTTAATCAATATACACTTAAGTTCTAGAAAATGAATCCAGACCCAGGTCAAGTAAAAGCTGATAACACAAAACCCAACTCAGAAGTAATGTGCATGAAGAATACTGACCTTAAGTTCTACAAATCTTTTGTCACCCTACTCTTCTAGAATACTAAATGTATTCAGAAGATAGTAAAATGAATTTCTAGACTGGAACTAGTCTAGATCCATCTCAAGTGAAGTTCTATTGTACTCCATGGAATCCAGACCCAATTCAAACAAGGCTCTAGAAATCCCATTCAAAACCAACCAAGGTTATAGAACACACATTTACTCTAGAGCCTATGTAAGCAGATTCCTAGAACTTAGATGTGATATACAGTAAATTAACTCAGATTACTTTCTAGAATTCAGAATGTTTTCAGCTCAAGAAAAGATTAGCAGTAAAAATCTTAATCTAATCCAAATTAAATTCAAGTTGTAGAATCCAGACCCAACTCAAACAGGGTTCTAATGTATACATATATATATTGAATTTCAACCAAATCAAGTGGATTTCTAGAATGTAAATTTCCAAAGAAATGAAATTCTATCACCCATTGCTTATTCTAGTGTCATCTTAAGTAAAATTCTAGATTCTTAGTGTAATCCAGATCCAGTTTTAATGTTTTAGTGTTTTCTATAATGTTGATATAATATAGACAAATTGTAGTACATGATTTCTAAATCTACTTTGGCTCCAATTCAAGTGATGTCCAGTATAGACCCAACTGAAATGCTGAGTGATTAGGTATAAATCTAACCCAGACTCAATGTAAGTGATGTTTTTAGGATATTAAATCTATTCCAGTTCCAGTTCAGGTGTTTTTTAAAATGTAGGTGAAATCTACTAAGGTCTAGACGTTCTGGAATGTTGCATCAGCTCTAGAGCGACGTTGAGTGAAGTTCCAGAGTTGTGTAATCAGACCCCCCACATGTAGCAGACATAATACTGATATGTGTAACAGTAATACAGGACTTTCTAAAGAAGGACTCTGAGCCTGCCAATCTTTATCTTTTCTTTTCTTTCTTTCTTTCTTTCTTTCTTTCACTTTGTTATGACGCTGTCTTTCTTAAGCTTCACTGCACCCCTTGCTCTTTCTCCCCCTCATTACGGAGGAGTGGGCTCAAACCTTTTCACCTATAGAGAACAATATCTTCTCAACATTCCAGCTGATCTGAGTTCAGCTCAGCATCTTTGGTACTGTTTTATCTAAATATTTAAAAAGAAACTTTAAAAAGAAAAGAAGAAATGAAGCTCAGGCTTTGAGATACCAGGTTGTAGAATAAAAAAATTAATCCAGCTCAGGATTCTAGAAAACTATATTTAATTCAAACCATATACAAGTGGGTTTCTAGAATGTAGGTATCTAGAGACATTAAGTTATATAACCCATAGTCCATTCTAGACCGAACTGAAGAAAATTTCTAGATTATTTGGCCTAAATCTAATCCAGACTGTAAGTGACTACTAACCCTAATACAGATCCAACTTGAGCCTTTTTTCTAAAATGTGGATGCAGTCTGGACAAGTTAAAGGAAAGTTTGAGAATTCTAAATCAGTTCTAGATTCAAGTCAAGAGAAATCCTATCCAGACACAACTGAACTAAAGTTCTAGATTATTAGGACTAAACCTAATCCAGACAACTGTTGTGTACAGTATGTAATTGATTATTTTTTCTCAAATTTATGGGCAAAAAATATGAGACTACCTCAGAATAAAGTGGGGCTGAATAGTGATAAACATAACTGTTTGAATAACTCTATAGAGTTGTATATTGTATACCTCTGTACAGTGGAAGGGGCCACAATGACCAGACAACACACACAATCACTAGCCTGGGCAACCCAAAAGTACTTTATTCATACATTGTGGTACAAGTACCAATCGCTAAATAAACACGTAAATGAAACTGAAGAAGGCTTCACTTGCTCTACTATTAAGTTACTTAACTTTAAAGAGTCCTTTAAGAGTTCTTGTTAGCTTGGAGAGCTCCTGCATGTTTGTCACCACAGTATGGTACCTAGCTCAGATGCCTCTTGTGTGGGCCAAACCGAGCCCTTATATCCATCTCCTGGAGCCCCATCTCTAATCAGTCCCAGGTGTATGGCATTAGAGGTGGTGCTCCAGGCCCAGGTGAGGTGGCCCCATCTCATCACCATTACAACACATGAAGTGAAAACATGGACAGAATTTACAAATCATAGGTTAACCTCCTAGGACCTGGCATGTCCACATATGTGGACATCACATTTTGGGTTGTTTAGACCACAAAGCTAAATTTTGCCTGGTGTCCTCTTATGAGGCCATTATACTGCCACCTCAGAAATCATCATGTAATAAGAAAAATTTTTGTTTTTACACTAATCAGGTGCCAATCAGCCCAAATAACAAAGAGAAATAAAGAATGCATGCCATGACATGTTCAGGTCTTAGGAGGTTAATGTGATATGTAGTAAAAGGGAAATAATTATACTACAGCAAACGCAGTGCCACACAGATTTGTACAGGCATTTTTTAATAGTTTTACTTTTGTCAAGTATTACTGAAATTCTGTACTTTTAATCAATTACAAAAAAATAACTCTTTATGACTTAACTTTTCATTAAACATCACATAGCAGAAACTTTACTCATGTTGCTCATGCTGTTTGGTCAGTGTTGCCAGAAAGTTAGTTAATATCTTCTAAATTAGCACTGTGAGTTAGACTTTCAATGGGCGATATCACTAGTTTTCTTTTGAATCCAATACCCCATCATTCCAAGTCTAATATCCACATACTGATACACATACTGATACTTTAAAAAGAAGATTTTTTTGTTTTTTACACTGAGAACCAGAAAATGTGGACATCAAGAAGTATGATGATTGTCATTTAGGTCATCAGAAAATCCACCAGTCTCAATATATTACAAAAAAGGTTTCTCTATTCTGTTGCAGAATCCAGTGTAAAAAGCATGTGTGAACAAATTGAAATTATTTCTTACAAATGAAATATTGAAATGCTATTTAGAAAAACAGTTAATGTAAAACTTTAGTCCACATCATATATATGTATACATACAGTATATATATATATATATATATATATATATAGCATTAGTGCTAACAGAAGCCTGAGCATGTTAGCTGGAATTAGCATTATGCTAGCATGTTTTCAGGAAAAAAGTAGGAGTTAAAAAGAAAATGTTATGTTTCTACATTAAACTTTGTGATATAATAATGAGCCAATTATAATCCAGTCAGATGTGAACTCTGAATAAATCACAACTGACTGTCTAAAAGTGATATTAATCACATAATTATTGTTAGCTCAGAGGGACAGATTAGCTCTGAAAAAATTAGCTCAGAAGCTGCTGCTTTTTACATGTAGTTTAAAGGTACAGTATGTAATATTTCGGGTTATATTTTAGCAGAATATAAGATAATTACTAATAAAAATGATTAAAAACACATCTAATCATTATAAACTGAGAAGTTGTTTGATTATTTGACCTTAGAATAAGCTGTTTATATCTACATTGCTCGCGGGTCGAACACCGACTGAGGCCGCCATGTTGCATCGCCATGTTTCTACAGTAGTTTGAAAAAGACAAACAAGGCTAGCGAACTGAAACCGTTTGTGTTGTAATGACGAATTGGCCACTCAAATTCGATGGCGCTGTAGCTTTATTTTACTGTTGGCTGACATAAAACAGAAGAAGAAGAAACATGGAAGAGAAGCT
>BRDA01003179.1:37047-47527 GCA_036984385.1 Crenuchus spilurus
CTGTGTCTGTCTCTGTCACACATACACTTCTGACAGGGCAATAGCAGTCACAACTGCCACTTCTTAACGAGCGTGA
This sequence comes from Crenuchus spilurus, assembly GCA_036984385.1. Lineage (NCBI taxonomy): Eukaryota > Metazoa > Chordata > Actinopteri > Characiformes > Crenuchidae > Crenuchus > Crenuchus spilurus. The sequence continues at coordinate 37,124 of BRDA01003179.1, forward strand.
CCTTTAACAGATCTCACACAACAGGTGTTTGGACACAGCCTATATAGAAGTATTATAACACGGTTTATCAATATATTAGGACTACCTTTCAACATGTGATTTACTATTGCACTTTAGCAATGGCCTTGGGGGCCATAGCAACGGCCTTGGGTACCATAGCAACAGCCTTGGGTGCCAGAGCAACGGCCTTGGGTACCATAGCAACCACCTAGCAGCACCAACATCAACATTACATAATATGAAATAAATTTCTCTATCTACTTTAGCAAATTTTTATTAACTTCAATGTCTATTTCTAATTCCTATTTTTTTATTTAACTCAATGGCCTTTAACAACTCATTAATTGATCTTCATTCATTTTTTTATTTTTATGCCATAGCAACCGCCTTGGGTACCATAGCAACCGCCTTGGGTCTCATAGCAATGGCCTTGGGTGCCATAGCAACGGCCTTGGGTGCCATAGCAACGGCCTTGGGTCTCATAGCAACGGCCTTGGGTCTCATAGCAACGGCCTTGGGTCTCATAGCAACGGCCTTGGGTGCCATAGCAATGGCCTTGGGTGCCATAGCAATGGCCTTGGGTGCCATAGCAACGGCCTTGTGTTCCATAGCAACTGCCTTGTGTTCCATAGCAACCGCCTTGGATTCAGTAGCAACCGTCTTGTGTCCTTAGCAACCACCTTGGGTCCAATAGCAATCGCCTTTGGTGCCATAGCAACCATCTAGCAGCACCTTACCAACCACCTGAATTAACATTGCTACCACTTAGCAACACCTTAGCAACCACATTCCATTCCATAGCAACCGCCTAGCAACACCTTTTTACAACCACCTGAAATACCATAGCAACCACCTAGCAACACCATAGCAACCAGTTTGCTAAATCTTTACAGTTGTAGTCATACAGTTTTAGCCCACTTCACAGTCATCAGGCAACATCAACATTACATAATATGCTATAAGTCTCTATCCACTTTAGCAAATTTGTATTAACTTCAATGCATATTCCTAATTCATATTTTTTATTTAAATCAATGGCCTTTAACAACTCAATACTTGATCTTCATTTATTTTTTAATTTTTATTTTTTTGTTTTCTTTATTTTTTATTTTGAATTTTATTGTTTTGTCTTATTCCAATGAAGTCATTACCTTTAACCAGGAGTTATTGAAAGATTAACATTATAATGTCATCAGCGGGCTTTTTCAAGCCAATTTCAAAATTCGTTCACGAACTTTCCCTTTCTAGTTAACTTCTAGTGATTCTTCTGAAAGAATAATTAAGCATTCAATGTGTATACAAATACATTCACTGGCTATTTTATTGTGTTCATTATTTCTATCTACACTCATTTTAGTTCTACTGAGCATATAGGTGCATGTTGTACAGATTGTGGTCCATTTGTTTCTCTGTACACTTCAATGTCCTTCAATGATCAAGACCCCCACAGAGCAGGTGGATCATTCTCAGTGACACTGATGAGGTGGTGGTGTGTTACTGTGTGTCAGAGCTGCTGATGTTCTTAAACACCTGTGTCACTACTGGAGTGAAAATAGTACAACAACCAGCCAACAGTGTCAGCAACGTAGGACTGGAAGGCCAACACAAATTGTGCTGAGCTACTGTTTCTAAATTCACATCTACAAAGTGGACCAACAAGGTAGGTGTGTCTAATAGAGTGGACAGTGAGTGGAATCTCCAGCAGCTCACACACTAACACACCACCACCACTTCATTGTCAGTGAGAATGAGCAACCAGCTCTGTGGTGAACTGCATGTTGCAGCTAATAGGAGATGAGGTAGGGTGGGGCTTGGTTCACTTGCTCAAGGGCAGATGAACAAAATATTAAAGGCAGCTACACATGTCAGTGCATTGTTTTTACAGATACTACCATGCCTATGTTTACCTGCCTGAGTCATGTGCATTTATCTGTCCTGACCAATCAGGTCACTGGATGTGTGGGGATAACAGTGGAGGAAAAAATAGTTACCCTCAAAAAGTTAGCATTAGCTAGGGTTTCCTGTTTTTAACTGTGTACTTTCTCCGGTTTCATAGAGACACAATAAAACGGTGTATTTCTCAGTTGGTGGGATTTATTTCATAAAATCTGGCAACCCAACCAGGTGCCGAAATCAGCAAATGACCCAGTCTGGTGTGGGTTACTCATTACTGCACTGTGTCCAGGAGCACTGTTAGGGGAGCTCAAGGCTTGGCTGTTTCAACGCGAACCACGAATGTATTTTGAAAGTGAAAGTAAAGTTGTAAAGTTGATGTGCCCAGCGCTCATTTGTGGTGCAAAGACATTTAGCACAGATGTTTTAACCACTTAATGTCTGATCACTAGCTACTAAACTTCAGGCAGTGTGGATGGAGCTTCTAAGCTTGAGAAGAGCAGTCTGATGTGGGATCAGCAGTTTAGTTAGTGTGTGCATGTATATGTATGTGTGTGTGTGTTTGTGTGTGAGACAGAGAGAGACTATGTTTGTGTGTGTGTGTGTGTTTGTGTGTGTGTGTGTGTGTGTGTGAGCGAGAGTGTGTGTGTGTGTGTGTGTGTGTGAGAGAGAGAGAGAATGTGTGTGTGTGTGTGTGAGCGAGAGTGTGTGTGTGTGTGTGAGAGAGAGAGAGAGAGAGAGAGAGTGCATGAGAGAGAGTGTTTATGAGACTGTGTGTGTGTGTGTGTGTGAGAGAGAGAGAGAGAGAGAGAGAGAGAGAGAGAGAATGTGTGTGTGTGTGTGTGTGTGCTGGTGTGAGAGAGAGTGTGTGTGTGAGAATGTGTTTGTGAGACAGAGCGTGTGTGTAAGACAAATAGTGTATGTGTGTGTGTGTGTGTGTGAGACAGAGAGAGAATGTGTGTGTGTGTGTGTGTGTGTGTGTGTGTGTGTGAGCGTGAGAAAGTGAATGTGTTTATGAGACAGAGTGTGTATCTGTGTGTGAGACAGAGAGAGAGAATATGTGTGTGTGTATGAGAGAGATTGAGAGAGAGAGCATGTGAGGGCCCTGAGGGACGCAGAGCTGGAAACCCAGCGTCACGACTCAGAGCAGCAGTGTCACACACACATCTGCAGAGAGAGAGAGAGTGAGAGAGAGAGAGGCTGAGGGTGAGAGACTTGGATTGAAAGAGAGAAACAGAAGAGAAAGAGAGATGCTGAGCGAGAGGAGAGATAAACACGGAGAGGGAATAATGAAGAAAATTCTGAGAGAGAGAGGGACAGGATGGGAGGGAGATGTACAGAGAATGTACTTAAAGAGAAACACAGAAGAGAGAGAGAGAGAGAGAGAGAGAGAGAGAGAGAGAGAAATGGAAAAGATTAAAAGAGAGAGGGGGGAGGGTGAAAGACATAAAGAGACTGAAAGAAAGAGAAGAGAGAGAAAGAGAGACATGGAAAGACAGAGAGAGAGAGAGAGAGAGAGTGAGAGAGAGAGAGCCCCCAATATTGTAAGCTTGTGGTTGCCAGTGTGTTGTTTTGACTCTGCGTCTTGTGCGAGCACCACACACGCGCACGCATACACACACACACACACACACACACACACACACACACACACACACACACACACACACACACACACACACACCCCATGTTTCTCTCTCTTCATGACATGGTTGTGTTTACCTGTGCATGGGTCCATGTGATGTGAGTGTGTGTGTGTGTGTTCTTGCCCAGAGAACATTGTGCAGTGTTTTGTGTTAGTCGTGACTGCTAAAAAGCAGTTAGCTGATGACAGGACTGCGTTGCTAGGCAACCGGTGTCATGAGCACCGAGAAGCCTCTCATAGCTGGATGGTGATATCGGCTTACACACACACACACACACACACACACAGACATACACACTTCAAACTACAGCCTACACTACAGCACAAAAACAGACATACTGAAATATTCAGCTACACACCTGAGAAATTCCTCTGCATTTACATCCGCACCCACTGGTACACTCCTCGTCATCTCAGAACATTATGACCACCCCTGGTTCAGCCCAGAACATCATATGACAGGGTTTGTTGCATGTAAAAACAAGCAAGAGCACCAATCAGCTGTAGCCGTGTGTGTAAAACCATCACCGTGACGTGATGTGACTGATGTCCAAGGGTGAAGCATGGTGGTGGTAGCGTCTTAGGTAACTACTATCTTTGTGGAAGGTTCAAGAGCAGACATTGCAAATGAGCTCTTCTGTCATTGAAACCCAAGAGAGTGGGCGGAGCTACACATCATACTGCTGCCAGTCAGCAGTGGCGTTGGACCTGTGGTTGCTTTGTTTTAAAAACAACACTCTGTCCAAAGTTTATCATGTTTCGTGATGATATGAGCATAGATAGCAAAGTAAAAACTTTCAAAGGCTCTTCTAGACTAATTTCTGCTGGCGAGAGTCTATATAAAATCTATATAGTCTATATCCTCAGTCTATATAAAATCTTAGCTGCAGGTGATCAGACTGAGATCTGGAAAAACTGGAGTCTGTTGGTAGGTACTGACCAGACTGTACACAGTCATAGGTCTGAAGATCAGATTTATACAGTCTTAAGTACAGTAGAACCTCGGTTATTGTCCATTTTTTTCAAGGAAATTTTGTTCAAGTTTTTGTTCATCTGCTGAGTTTTTATTGGCATAAAATGTGACTCGCTGCAAATTTTGCAAAAACAAAGCACCCACCCATGCCTTCGTCATTCCTTTTGGCTTTGTTTCTTGTTGATAGCTCAAAATAAATGAAAACCCATCACTAATGCAATGCCAACTGGTGCTACTGCCTGAAAACAAAATAGTGGTGTGAAAACAAATAGCGGCCTAGAATCCTGAGAACGTTGTTCAAAACATAGCCTGCTGGATGGACCACACCGGCACGCTCTAAAACAGAGTGTAAACCTGTAAGTGTGATGATAAATGTTCATTTATCCATTTTATTAGTCTTTTGTATTTATGTTTCATTTTGTTTTGTATGTAAAACTATAGTTATTCTATTTAAAATGTATTTTTTTCAGATTTTGAAGTGACTGGAACAGATGAATTGGATTTACATTACTTCTCATGGGAAATATTGCTTCAGTTATCATTCGTTTCGGTTATCATCAGGCACTTTAGAATGGATTCATGACAAAAACTGAAGTTCCACTGTACTGTTATTTCTGGGGATTAGTACAAAGTGTCAGGGGTTCTATGATGCCTGTGCTTTGTTATTGGACAACTGGTCTTTCTGTCAGCCAATCCAGACACAAGAGAATGTTCCAGACTGTCCTGTTCAACCAATTACACAAGAGAATATGGGGTCATTCCCAGCATTCTTAGTGCTGAGTATGAGGAGAAACACAGTCTTATTATTTCTGTGTGTGTGTATGTGTGTGTGTGTGTGGGTGTTCACAAGGTGTGTTTGAACTTTTTTGTCCCCGTGATTTTTATCTCTCTTTGACACCTACACAGAGAAATACACACACACACACACACACACACACACACACACACACACACACACACACACACACACACACACACACACACAGAAAGAGAGAGAGAGAGACATATATAGAGTGAGATACACAGAAAGACAGATACACACATCTGTCACTAAAGAGAGAAAACAGCTATAGAACACGTTTCCGGAGCAGATTCTGGAGCACACTCAGTTTAAGAGCATTTTGAGAACCAAATCTAATTCTAGAACCTTCCTCTTCTACAGCAAGAACACTTTTATGACTGGAGAGAACTAGCTGCTTACTTGAAGGCTGAATCTAGAACAGTTTAGTGCTAGAGCTAGTTATACAACAGATTTGGGAAGGGAGAGCAGTCCAGAACACACTTGGACAGAAAGAGGGTTCAGTCTCAGAGCCAGTTCTCAAACACAGTACTGTTCTAGAGTTGATTCTAGAAGACACTTGGATATGAAACTCCTTTTAATTCTTCTTAAACCGTGATGCAGACGTCTTCATTCCACAGTCAGGTGTTTTTAAAAAATGACACTAAAGATCTCTTTTTCTTTCTCTCTCCCTCTCTCGCTCCCTGCAGGACTACATTGTGTCTCTGATCTCGCCTGTGCAGCGTCACCGTGAGCGTTTGACTCTGTGGCTACAGCGCCGCCTGCACTCACTCCGCGCCGCCATCGAGTACGAGAGCTGTGCGGTTCTGCAGGTGAGGGATCATGCGCTGGAGCTGCAGGGTGGTTCTGCACAGGTGACGGCCGCATGCACCATGCTGCAGCGCCTCAAGATGGAGCACCGCGGATGGTGCCGTGACCCGGAGCCTGCGCCTTCACCCACGGGCCATGGCTCACCCGAGGAGGAAGAGGAGGAGGATGAAGGAGAGGATGAGGGGAGCAGCTCCGACAGTGAAGGAGTAGGCCTGTCACAGTCCTTACACGGGGTGGAGAAAATTCTGTACTTGTGTAGTCCAGTAATATAATTATTATTATTGACTCCTGGTTACCATACAGACAGAGTCTTCTAAATGTCTCCTTTCTGATTGTATCCATCTGTCTTAGAGGATGTAATACAGTAAAATTAACATTATTGTTATTACCATTGGTGGCCATCAGGGGCATCGCTAGAGGGTGAACACATTGTCAGTCCACACCATCAGTCCAGGGGAGTTGGGGTTCCAGCAGGTAACATATATCCAGCTTTACATACACTTTAGAAAAGCATTCAGTCAGTCAGGCCATCAGCCCTGAATGCCAACGATGCTCCTGGTGGCTATTTCAGAGAGACATAAAGTGGTCAGCAGAGGACACCATGCAAGCTAGGGCACATCAGCCCTAATTTCAACAATAACAATTTAGTTTTTCCATTTATATCAAATAATCTATCAACTGTTGATATATCATGACTCCTTAATTAATCCTGTTCAACCTTCAGCTGATCCAGGATCATTTATTTCTCTGCCGATTTGCCCAATATATGCCCAAAATAAGCTTTTGGTCTTTGAGGTGAGACTTGAGGTTTGATCTGCTATCAGTAGTGCTTTTAAACATATTCATGAACAACTCTATTGTCCAGCTTTTACATCCATTCAGAGTCTAGACAATTTTATCTCATGTAGAAATAAATCTAGTCTTTATCTAGATTTCTACTTCTGCAGCACTAAATGCCAGTAAATGTACTGATGTATTCAGAGTAATTACTGATGTAATTATAATGTACATTAGCTAATTGTCAGCTAACATGTTATGGCTGCAACAGGCCTACGAAGGAGAGACGAGGTCGCGGAGTGGGAGTTCCGGAGGTGGTGCCGGGGGTGGACCCACAGAAGCCGGAGGAGGAAGGAAACGAGAACCGCTAATGACAACGAAACCTCATCGTCAACTGTGCCGCTCACCGTGTTTGGACCGTCCCAGTTTCAGCCAGAGCAGTACGCTCCAGGAGCTACGTTCCGAGGATACACGCTCAGACTCCGCCCATAGAATGCCTCCTACCTCCACAGGACACATCCACTTGCAACAGGCGAGCAGTGAGAGCCGAGACTACCAGACCAAAATGGAGTTTGCGCTAAAGCTGGGGTACTCTGGAGAACAAGTGGAGTCTGTTTTGAGCAAATTAGGTCCCAGCGCTTTAATTAATGATGTTTTGGCTGAACTCGTCCGACTCGGAAACAAAGGTGAATTGGAAGCCCAGGCACCAGTCACTTCAGCCAGTTTAGCGCCCCGAGGCCCCGGGGTTAAAGAGGCGGTCAGTCCGGAGGTCTCGCTCGAAGAGGAGACGACGGACACATACGACAACCTCAGACCCATCGTTATAGACGGATCCAACGTAGCTATGAGGTACGCTACAGCTAACATACTAATATTTGTTTCATTACAGAGTTAAAGAGGCTGTGAGGCTTCTAAGAAGGTCAAAGTGTGTGGCTGAACAAGAGTGAGACTGTTGTGGCAAGGGTTAAATCAGCTGCAACCTTGTGTGCCATAGCAACCGCCTTGGATGACATAGCAACCGCCTTGGGTGCCCTAGCAACCGCCTTGGGTGCCCTACCAACCGCCTTGTCGCCCATAGCAACCGCCTTGGCACCCATAGCATCCGCCTTGCGGCCCATAGCAACGGCCCTTGGGGACCATAGCAACCGCCTTGGGGGCCATAGCAATCGCCTTGGGTGCCATAGCAACCGCCTTGGGGCCCATAGCAATGGCCTTGGGGCCCATAGCAACGGCCTTGGGGACCATAGCAACCGCCTTGGGTGTCATAGCAACCGCCTTGGGTGCCCTACCAACCGCCTTGTCGCCCATAGCAACCGCCTTGGCACCCATAGCATCTGCCTTGCGGCCCATAGCAATGGCCCTTGGGGACCATAGCAACCGCCTTGGGGGCCATAGCAACCACCTTGGGGGCCATAGCAACTGCCTTGGGTGCCATAGCAACCGCCTTGGGGCCCATAGCAATGGCCTTGCGGCCCATAGCAACGGCCTTGGGGACCATAGCAACCGCCTTGGGTGTCATAGCAACCGCCTTGGGGCCCATAGCAACTGCTTTGGGGCCCATAGCAACCGCCTTGGGGTCCATAGCAACCCCCTTGAGGCCCATAGCAACCGACATGGGGGCCATAGCAACCGTCTTGGGTGTCATAGCAACCATCTTGGGTGCCATAGCAACCACCTTGGGAGCCATAGCAACCGCCTTGGGGCCCATAGCAACGGCCTTGCGGCTCATGGCAACGGCCATGGGTGCCATAGCAACCGCCTTGGGGCCCACAGCAACCATCACAGATACCACAGCATCACCTTACAAACCAACTGGGATACCTTAGCTTGTGGACCATGTTAGCAATGCGCAACATCCCGCGTTTCCTTCAGGAAATGCACTTTTCTAGTTTTAAATGTTGTTCTATTAAAGAAAGTTCAACACACTACCAGTGACATCTCAATTATATTATACACGTGAAACAGCAGCAGTCAACAGCCTGAATACATTAAATTAAATACCTTATAGCTCTACTGTAATTTAATTACTGTAATGTACTATAATTATTTACATTAAGTAGATACTGACCATAACCTTAATCTCAGTCTATAAATGCAGTAGATGACTGTAGTAAACAGTTTATATATAACAGTGTGATGAGGATGTTGAGATGATCTGTATTAAACCTATTAGATGTTCAGGATCTTCTCAGGTGAACATCTACAGATATGAGCTCTATGGATATATAGATAACATCTGAACTTTACTCTCAAACATCTTTTGATCATCTACTGAATGTGTTCACTGCTGTTACTGCACTGAGACAGTGTTGAGATGTATATTCAGGTCCCTCACAATAAAGTATGACCAGTTGTTTGTATTATATTTATATTTGTTTACAGGCTTTATGTTTAATGCAGAAGTTTGTAAACAGAAATGTGACTGTGATGGCTTTTCATGGCCTTGCTGTACAAGTAAATACTTTCAGTACCGTGAAGGTGCAACACTGCCCCCAGCAGGCTGGATGAGGAGAAGCAAGTGGGGTAAATTTGATATAAGAAAGAACTATTTCAAAAATTTGTAAGTATTTTAAAGAACTGCAATGAATAAGGAACCATGCTGTTATAAATAAGATGACTAATAATTCCTGCTGGTCAAGTTAGCCGTTTTTTTGTCCTTTATTGCAGTGATTCTCAGCTCTAATCCAGGGGGACCAGTTCACTGCACTGCAGCTTTCCCTGCCCTATCACGCCACACCTGAGTCAGCCCATCACAGGCTTAAGAACTGTAGCAACTGTTTTACAACAGGGAAAATATAAAAGTACCCATATCCTAAATGTTTTGTCATTTTTGAGGGTTTATATACAAAAAAAACTGTATTACATTAGCATTAATTCATGTTAAAATGATGAAAATATTCTAACCTTTCTTAAAAAGTTTTATCTTTAAAATGGTAAATAATCTCTACTCTGATTGGCTGTCCTGCATTGCGCTGCTTTTATAAACGGATCTAAACACACTCCTTATAACTTCAGCATGATGGGCGTGGCTAAATAACTGTATGCTAATATATGTAAACACACTGTGACATCATAAAAAGAGACACTTCAGACAGCAGTAGGGCTGGTAAAAGACTTATCTTACATCAGATTCCTCATCAGCACTAAAACTGACTCTAGATCAGCCTGCTCCAAGATTGTTATTGTATATAATTCATAGTAAGTCTAACTGTGTCTTTAACCACACCCACTGGTCTGTGACATCTTCACTAGAAGGTTCAGTGAGGAAAATAAGTATATGAACACCCTGCAAATTTGCAAGTTCTCCCACTTAGAAATCATGGAGGGGTCTGAAATGTTCATCTTAGGTGCACAATGTATGATTTTTTAAAGAATTTATTTGTGTGTTACTGCTGCAAATAAGTATTTGAACACCTGCCAATCAGCAAACACACTGGCCTTTGAAGACCTGTTAGTCTGCCTCTAAAAAGTCCACCTCCACTCCACTTATTATTCTAAATTAGAAGC
>BRDA01003182.1:0-21590 GCA_036984385.1 Crenuchus spilurus
CAAATAACTGCTCTTATACAAGGTAAGTGGACATCACACATGTAAACACACATACACAGAGAGAGAGAGAGAGAGAGAAGCTGATTTCCACATGATATATGTCATTTTCATGGGCAAGGACACACCACAACACCCAAGACGCCAACAGCTGAAAGCATTTTCCCTTCACCATCACTCTGTGCAGACACACACATACACTCTGAGGGGTGTGTGTGTGCTGCTGGCGTGGTTCTGAGGGCGGATGTGTGCTGATTGATAATGGCTATTGGAGGATGTTTGTGTTACTTGGAGAACAATGGCAGATTACAGTATAAAAGAAATCTTCATCCTCAAACGCAGCCTCAGTGTGTCTAATCAGCCCTGCTAAAGGAGCTCTTATAGATGCTGTACTGCTGCCTGGCAGATGCAGCTGACCTGTTAGGAAGAGTGAGACAGTTTGAGCTGTATTCTACAATTACGTGCGTTAAAGGTCCACAAATGAAAAGCCCTTGTTACTTAAAGGTTAGATATCACTTCAAATTGCGAGCTTTTAGCAGCTAAAGCCTGGCCCACATTAAAGGATAATCAGGCTGCTTTTGAGAACGATTTGCTCCTCCTGACAATCGCAAAAGGACTTTAGGGATTTCATAACTGATGATCTCACCAGATTATCCTGTAGTTTGTGAGAAACTGCGGCATGATTTTGAGGATGGGAGCCGCCGGTTGGGCATGCATAATCTGAAAGTGTGTAGTGTATTATTCACAGCAGATCATGTAGTGTGGGGACTTTGATGACTAACAACGATCAAGGACAGAACAATCTGTGAAAATGTGTGGTGTGTCACACATTTTCAACATCAGTTAGTATTATGGCCAGACATAAAGTAATAATTCATTATTAAACTCAATAATGAAAATTAAAGTCAAACTGAACAACTTTTGAAATGCTTGGTGCCATGCAATGAACACTACTGCTCAGACGTTTGGGGTTTTTACACACTTACATTTTTCACTCTGTTTGACACACCTACCCTGTCCCCGCCCTTGCCCTCAAAATAATTAAATGCATTATTTCATATAGTCTGTCTAGCACAGGGGTTTTCAACCTGTGAGGCGGGCATATCTATTTGGGGAAAGATGTGTGAATATGTCACGTTGTTGTCACCACTGGGGGGCTGTCAGGGCCTGCAAGGCCTTCTCTGCTGGCCTAAGAAATATCTGAATCTCAAACTAATGTTAATTATATCTTGTCCATAAATATTTAGTAAATAATTCCAAATGGTCTGTCCACTTCCTTTTATAGCTTTTCCGATGGTCACATTCATTCAAATCACATTTCAGCCATCATTTGTTACCAGGAAGGGTCAGAGTCAAAGATGTCTGCCCGCGGCCTTCACAATTCATTCTGCAGAATCTCTTAACACAAAATAAATGTTGATGAAACTGTTGCTTCAACCAATCAGATTTTGAGTTGGTGTCACCAGGGCCCTCTAGCAGGCATCTGGCAACATCACCGTATTCAGACCCATTGTTTGGATAGTCAATCTAGTTAGCATTAGCTTCTATGTTGATAGGAAAGGAATTCTTGATGGAACTGAAGTGCACAGATAATCTGTACGACAGAGTATTTGCACTGTTTTTGAGGAAAGAGAGGAGGATGGGTTTTGTTTACAAATAATCACATTTTTTGGTGAGTAAAATGTTGCTATTTTCGTAAATAACTTTGCAAGTTTAATCTTAATCTGTCTGCAATACAATGACTCTTTATACTGTATTTCTGCATATAAAATGGTTTTTATAACCACTGATTAGTTTCTGTGGGGTAGATTGATTCAGATGGAGCATTACTGAAGGCCTAGGTGTGAAATGCCTGGTTCGCTACTGGTTGTCACATTGTGCAGAACGTAAAATCTATTATATTTTATTGGCAAACCAACACCACCACACTTTTCCAAAACACCACCATCCCTCCCCTGGGAACAGATGCTTCAAATGTTGTAAAAAAAAAACATTGTAAGCATGCGTAATTATGCAGTGATGCGACGGTGACGGAGGGGTTGTTTGCCTAGGGCACCAAACAGGCTAGGACTGCCTGGCTGAATGTATCAACTCAGTTTGGTTTGTTTTATGATTTAGGCACACATGCCTTCATTATGTGGAAGGTCTATGAGCTTCATAACTCCAACAAAAAGTTTATTTCCTGAATATATTATAAATAAGTGAAAATTGCATGTTTTATTTTAATTATTCCATTAAATACATAACAGCTAATGCTGTGGTATAGATGGTACTGTATCAGGTTTATTGAATTTAACCTTGGCAGAATGGTGAGAGAGAGAGAGGGTTTAGTGGGGCTGTATGCTTTGGGTGTGTCTGTCTTTCATTGCAGCTCTGTTTTAGTGACTCATTAGAATGTGGGTGTGCTTTATGGCTCCACTGCTACAGTGGGGACCAACACTCCAGTAGGATGTCTGGACCCATCTGAACCCCACTGGCACCTCAGACGTGGACTTTCCAGCAGCCACAGAGTGCAGTAATCCTCTGATTATGGATGTCTATGGTTGTGCTAATCTCTAGTTCAGGAGGCGACTTTCAGTCTATTGTTGCATCTGCAGCAATCTGACGGGCTGGTTAGGACTATAGTTAGAGGAGCTGTGGAGATGTAGATTATAACATTTGCTGATCCTGTGGTTGTTGCTGCTGCAGAAGCTGTGTTTACAGGCCAGCCAGCAAGGGGGTGTGAGGATGAGGCTCATATGAAAGGAATTACAGCAAAGTAAATATGAGAGAAGATGGGAACAGGAGATTGATATCCACTATATCAAAGATGAAAGGATCGCCCTCGTTTCATTTCCTGTTTTCAGTGGTCGTGTTGTCGTATTTCCCTTCAAGAATACTTCTTGCTGAGGTCAGTGTAGATTGGATGTCATTTACACAGGCATATCTGTGTTATCTCATTATGTTGTACAGAAAATCACGCAGTTCAGCAAATAATCAGATTTGTACAGTTTTCCCAAATGCAGTCAGTAATGTGTACATGGCATCTTCAATTGTGAAGAACTGTCAGGAAAGAAAAATTTTGCTTATGGCTCTAAGTTGCTATTGATATTTCACAATTAGCCCTTTGGGGTCGGCTGACCCACCTGTGGGAACAAAACCAAAATTCCACATAAACACTTATATAACTCTGCAAGATTTTATCCTAGAAACAAAACTAAACATAGTCCAGAAACTTTAAAGGGTCTGAATCAAAATATATGTGTAGATATTTGTGAGAGGAGCTTAAATAAGCTGTGAGACTGTGAGAGCGACTCAGACAGCCGCACATATTTTCTCGGCAATAGATGCGCTCTGTCATTCATATGATAATGACATGGTAATTCCTGACATTCCATTGCTGGGTTTCACACCTATGTCATAACTGGCTGAGGAAAACGGTGTCAAGTCACATGTGTTAAGCTTTACAAATAAAACTACTCACAATTTCTAAAAACTGTAATGAGCAGTGTGTAGCCAACATCTCTGTTTTTTCAGTTCTGAGCTCAAAAGTTTTGGCTAGAAATGTTTAGAGTGTGTTTTTCACAATATATAAGCACATCTGAAAACAGGTTTTTGGAAAGTCTAAGTTTAGAGCAGATTTAATCAAAATATAGATTTATGACACTCTTACTGTTGTTGCTGAGTTTGTGCTGAACAAATGTCTGTGTAACACTTTGGCAAAAATAATTTTAGATGTGTGTAATTTGTAAAAAAGTCAAAAAGTGTCTGAAATAGCCTCAGACTCCAGGGGGTGAGAGGTGAGCAAACCTTAAACATCAAGCCTTTCCTAGGTTTTCTAGTTTCTCTTTGCTGAGCATCTACACTGGCAGAAGAAATGGCGTAACACACATACATATGTGTTTATCAAGATAAAAACAAAATTATTTAAAGATTTTCAATACTTAATTTGACAATTAATTCTATACTCCACTTCCAATACTACAATTCTAACACTTCCAAGTAAAAAATGGTTCCATGTTTTGTTGTATTTTATTGTATTTCGTTAACAACTGAAGAGTTCTGTATTGCAGAGATTACTTTTAAAAAGAACAGACACATTAATAAGCTAGTAAGCTGTAAAACTGTGGAAATGTCTGTGTTCCTTTAAATAGACATTTGGTTATAAAGACAATGATGAGTGTTTTTAGTTCATTGTCAGAGTATCGATTTGGTATCGAGTATCATGTTACACTTTGTATTGGTATCAAAATTCTGATAATGTGTCAAGCTTATGACATACCAGCAATGTTTCTAGACTAATTATTTTACTGGGATACACACAGAAGAGGGTCTGCCACGGATTTAAGTTAACGGTAAAGATTTAAAAATCTAAAAATTAATTATTAATTTAGTTGCACTTTATTGAAAAACAGAAACAGTTCAAATCTTTTCAGGCTTGCATGATAATTTGCCAAAACTGCAGACTGAAAACTGTAATTAGTTCTGTATTTCTTATTTAATTACATTGTCTAGATTTGAAGGAGCCTAGATTCAAAGCCATTTTTATGTGCTAACAGAAATATAGCCTTTACTAACATAACTGATGCCTTTGCTAATTTAATGAATGCCTTTGTTTTAGTAGTTTAATGTGTATTTTTGGTAGATTATGCAGTTATAAATGACCAAAACATATAACTACAGGCTATCATAACCATGTCTGCTGTGTGGTTAACTTTCCTTTAAATATTTACGTATGTCCATTGCTCTAGGAGAAAAACAAAATAAAATGAAAGCCTTAGCCACTGTGCTACTGTTTGGAAAGACACTGGGGCATTATGGGAAATGTACCTGTAGTGAATTTGCCATGGAGTTGTATTCAGTTTTGAAAGTATGTTCTGTTTTGAAACAGTTGTGGATAAACATTCTGAGATGACTGAGATGGGCTTTTAGAATGTGCATATAGTGAAATGGCACAATCTCTGACTAAGATGCTTATACACAGAGGAATTTGACATCTGCATTTAACCCATCCATGTAGTGAAGTTAGCATGCCCCTATCCGTGTTGCCTGGGGAGCAATTGGGGGTTAGGTGTCTTGCTCAAGGGCACTTCTTTCTATACACAAGACCACCAGACCACGTCTCCCCCATGTAGCTGCTGTGGTAACAGTATAAAAGGAATGAATTATGCAGTGAATGTGTAATTGGGGAATTAAATGCAATGGAACCTCGGTTTTCATAATTAATCTGTTCTAAAGTGCCTGGTAACCGAAACAAATGATAACTGAAGTAATATTTTCCAAAAGAAATAATGTAAATCCTATCAATCTGTTCCAGACACTCCAAAATATTAACAAAAATACATTTTATATAGAATAATTATAGTTTTACATACAGAAAACAATGAGAAATAAACACAAAAGACTAATGAAGAAAAGAACATCACTCTTACAGATTTACACTCTGTTTTAGAGCATGCCAGTGTGGTCCAGCCAGCAGCTTTTGTTTTGTACACCTGTTCCCAGGGTTCTTAGCTGCTATTTGTTTTAGTTTGTTTTGAGCATTATCAACAAAAAACAAATGCAGAAAAACTATGAGAAACAAAGCCAGAATGAATGACGAACACATGGGTGGATGCTTTGTTTTTGCCAAATTAGTGGCGAGTCACATGATCACGTCTATGAAAATCAGGCAGATGAACAGTAACTGGGACACAATTTCCCGGAAAAAAGTGGAGGATAACCGAATTGCACGATATTCAGAGTAAACGATGTTCCACTGTACTTAACCAGGGCTAAAAACAGGGAGTTAACAGCTGAGAGAGCAGCAGAAAGTCAATGGCTGCACACTTGATGATCATGATGATGATAATGATAGATAATTGAGATGTTCTAATAAAGTAAAAAAAATGGATTCCTCTATTTATCCCATTAATTTGCTACAGTTATGTTCACTAACTAAATGTACTGAAGATGACCAAAAAGGTACTGCTCCAGTATTTTTGTACATTTGGGATAAAGAACGAAATCCTCCGGATTACACAGCATTGTATTAGCATATGTCTTCACAGTTCTCATAGTGGTTCATTTACAGTTACAGTGCACACTGAAGAGTTTTCTGCATGGGTGTGTATGTGTGAGCACTTTGCTTTACTGATTGTCTCTGTCTGCTGATAGAGTACATGATGGCAGAGAGTGACATATGCAGTGTCATGGAGGAGCCGGTTCGTCAATGTCCAGTACCCACACCTCGCACTTCAATACCCTCACCTTCTGCCACTCCGTCCCTTAGACACAAAAGTAAGTGCAGCTGTATATGCATGGATGTCACTTTCACAAAGAAAACCCTTCAGTGTTTGTGTTTACATGTTAGATTGACTTTTTCCTTCTATCATCTACTGTAAAGCTAGAGACTCTGTTCTTTCGCTGAGTTTACAGTACAGGTAACAGCAGCACCAAGTGGTCACGCCGAGTACTGCAGTTCATTACTTTTATCCATGGGAAAATGTTGCTGTGCACCTTTGATTTACATCACGTTCAGCACCGTTATACGAACAGAGTAGCTGCTGTTGCTGCTATAACTCACACACATACATATTTAGAACAAGTCTCAATAATGTAATAATGGTAAAAGTGGTTAATACCATGTGGAGAGGACTGCCATAGCTTCCATATCAGTGTCTGTTATGGTGAATGTGCAGCAGTGCAACTATCTGGACACCCTGTGGTCCGGAGGACTGCTGAATTAGGGCCTTTCACCGGGGCTGCGGCGGCACTTTCTTAATGATCTCAATTACAGCCAAACCTCAGAGTGTGCCTGTACAAAACGGATGTTAGCATGCATCAGTACACAGCATAGGTGCAACTCAGCATTCAGTAGAGCAGATGTGCTTACATTCTATCCTGCACTTTTGGTTTACTGAGCCAGTTTGTTTAACCCTTTAAACTATAGACATAATAACTATGACATTCAGTAACTGATATGAATTAACTGCAAAGACTTATTGACTACTGTTATTCAGTTTTATTCAGTATTATTCTGAATTATGCTGTAACTACAGGGTGTCTGGTTTGCTTCTCTACCCAAACAGTCGTGAATAATTTCAATATTAATAAAGATTTGGTGATGAAATTCGGATTAAAGATGATACATGTGCTGAAAATGTCCAGAATGCAGTTCTTCTCTCCTGATCAGGCAGTGATGCGATATGCAGAGACATGCTTTTTTAGCAGCTTTCTGACATGTGCTTCTGGAAATACCTGTCTCCTGTGCAAGTCTCTGTATGGATATTTGTGGTGACGCCTGCAGGCTGTCCTTCACGGTTTGCACTGTTACTTCTGACATCTTTGGTCGCCCACCTCCATGAGCATCCACCAGTAACCCCATTGTTTCTGATTTCTTCTCCATTTTGAGAATGCAAGGTTCATTTGTGGCTTTTGTCTTCCAAACTGTTTCAGGAATTCTTGTTGTGTCTTGTTGTTGTGACTTTGTTATGCAGAATGTTCACACCACTTCTACTGTACTGTGCACTGATATTTTATGCACATGCACAATTCTCAGAATAAAATGAGCAACATCCCGTGATGTGTCCACAAGAATAACTGGGGGCTCACAGCAGCGGGCAGGTGACCGATGGAGACAGTTGGATGGGCTTTGGCCTCTTCTCTGACAGCCGTGCATATTAGTTGTCAGAAATTATCAGCTCTCTAGGGCCCCGAGTGACTCTGCAGGCTAAGACACTGACACTATGACCAGAGGATCGCGAGTTTGAATCCCGGTCATGCTGTTTGCCATCAACAGTCGGGGCCCAAGAGAGCAAAAATTGGTAGTGCTCTCTCTGGGCGGGTAGATGGTGCTCCCTATCACTCTCACATTGCAATGTCCGCTGGCTAAGGCATCTACTGATTGGTCCATTCGGAGCTGGGAATCCTGCGCTTTCCTCAGAGTGTGTTGGCTCCCCAGTCACGGTGTATCAGCGGTAGTTTGAAAAGAGGTGGTGACTGTATCACATGCAACAGAGGAGGCGTGTGCATGTCTTCACCCTCCTAGAGTCAGGGACAGTGCAAAAGTGATGGGGAGAGTCACTAATGGGTTGGGTTAATTGTTGACTACCACATTGGGAAATTAACACCTGTCTACCTGCATTGCAATCAAGCATGTCAGTAGTTTTCCTACAGACTGAGGTATATTTAATCCAAATTTCAGCACTAGTATTGAAGTTATTCATGGTCATTTGGGTAAAGAACTTCCTGTACTATGACTTACTCATTAATAACTATAACTTAATTTTTAACTAAGACATTCATTAACAACAGTGGCTTATTTTTAACTACTGTGAATTGTACTGTAACTGATATAACTTAGTAGTCCTCACCTCTCACTTTATGTTCTCCAGATGATGCAGTGACGGGAGAATTATCAAAGTTACTGAACGAGATCAAGATATGTCGGGATAGGGACTACTCCTTTGAGGAGCTCTGCCAGACCATCTCCTCACACTCACAGTCTGTGGAGAGCTTCTGCAGTGGCCGCCTCTCAGATGAAGAGAGGAACAACACCCTCACCCGTATCAACAAGGTACGTTCACTGAGGCCACTGTCTGGTCTCAAATTGGGGTGTTGAGGACATTTTGTTTAAATGGCTGAAAGGGTTTGCTTTGCATCAGGGAAGGTTAGATTGAACCTTTTTGAAAACAGCTGTACACAGTACCTGAAATGTATTGCTATTAATACAATAATTTATATGGTTGTCTATTTTACCAAGCAACTGTAGTGTACCTTAAAGACAGCATAAGTATGAATGCCTGCAGCTTAATGTTAAATCTAGCTACAGTGAGGAAAATAAGTATTTGAACACCTTGCAAATTTGTAAGATTTTCATCTTAGCTGTATGTCCACTGTGAGAGACATAATCTAAAAGAAAAAATCCAGAAATCACAATGTCTGATTTTTTAATAATTTATTTGTGTGTTACTGCTGCAAATAAGTATTTTAACACCTGTGAAAATCAATGTTAATATTTGGTACAGTAGACTTTACAGAGGTCAAATGTTTCCTGTAGTTGTTCACCAGGTTTGCACACACTGCAGCAGGGATTGTGGCCCATTCCTCCACACAGATCTTCTCCAGATCAGTCAGGTTTCTGGGCTGTCATTGAGAAACACGGAGTTTGAGCTCCCTCCAAAGGTTTTCTATAGGGTTTAGGTCTGGAGACTGGCTAGGCCACTCCAGAACCTTGATATGCTTCTTACGGAGCCACTCCTTGGTTATCCTGGCTGTGTGCTTTGGGTCACTGTCATGTTGGAAGACCCAGCCACGACCCATCTTCAATGCTCTAACTGAGGGAAGGAGGTTGTTCCCCAAAATCTCGCAATACATGGTCCCGGTCATCCTCTCCTTAATACAGTGCAGTCGTCCTGTCCCATGTGCAGAAAAACACCCCCAAAACATGATTCCAGCCCCATTCTTCACAGTAGGGATGGTGTTTTAGGGATGATACTCATCATTCTTTGTCCTCCAAACATGTCATTAAAAACATGGACAAACACATTTGTCCTCCAAACATGGAATTAAGACCAAAAAGTTCTATTTTGGTCTCATCTGACCACAGCACTTTCTCCCATGACTCCTCTGGATCATCCAAATGGTCATGTGCAAACCTAAGATGGGCCTGGACGTGTGCTGATTTAAGCAGGGGAACCTTCCTTGCCATGCATGACTTTAAACCATGATGTCTTAGTGTATTAGCCACAGTAACCTTGGAAGCTCTATTTAGGTCATTGACCAGCTCCTCCCATGTAGTTCTGGGCTGATTCCTCACCTTTCTTAGGATCATTGTTACACCACGAGGTGAGATCTTGCATGGAGCCCCTGTCAGAGGGAGATTGACAGTCATGTTTAGCTTCTTTCTTTTATTAATAATGCTCCAACAATTGATCTTTTTTCACCAAGCTGTTTGGCAATTGCCCCGTAGCCCTTTTCAGCCTTGAGAAGGTTTACAATCTTGTCTCTGGTGTCTTTGGACAGCTCTTTGGTCTTAGCCATGTTAGTAGTTGGGAGTCTTACTGATTGTGTGGGGTGGGCAGGTGTCTTTATGCAGCTATCAACCTCAAATAGGTGCTTCTAATTTAGAATAATAAGTGGAGTGGAGGTGGACTTTTTAGAGGTGAACTAACAGTCTCCAGTCTCCAGACCAGTCTCCCTGTATGTCAATCAAATGACAAGTTTTATAGCGAGGACAGATGATAGGCTGACATCTATTTTTTAAAATGCCATGTTTGTTTGGGTGCTTGAAATCCTGGAAAATACTTGAATTTTAACTTTATGTTTTCCAGGCCTGGAAAGTGCTGGAATTTTGGAGAAAGTGCTTGAAAATGCTTGAAATTCTAACTGCATTTACTTTACAATAAATAACTATATTACTAAATAAGTGCACTTAAAGAAAAATTGCAGAGCGCAAAATTAAAAAGGCTTCGCTCGCACCTACATTGTATGCAGATGTGCCAGGTTCATGGTTTTCACGCCAAATTGAGCTTGTTTGAAAATCCAGTCGTGGGTGAAAATTCAAGCGTGGCGGGGTGCAGTTTTTTGGGCTACTTTTAAAAATTACCGCGGCTGCCAAAAAATAACAAGAAAAGTTGGTGTTGGAAGATTGAATGCAACAATAAGAACGAGGAGAACATAATGACATAAGGCAGTACAGCGTGAAGAGGAGAGAGAAAGAGAAAGAGAGACAGAGAGACACACAGAGACAGACAGACAGACAGACACAGACACACAGAAGGTGAAGAGAAAACAGTCGCTAGCTAATATGCCAGGTAAACGGGGGAAATACGGGTATTGCAAGAACTGGGAAAAAGAAAAAGGTTTGATATAATAGATTAAAAGTGTTCCTAATGATGAGAAAAAGGCATTGCAAATAATGCAAATGTGAAAAGAAAAAGTTTTTTTGCTAATTATGTTACTATTAAAATGTTCTTGACTGGGATATAAAACTGTTATAAAAGAACTAATAAACACTAATGTTACCATATTATTAATGACTGATTTTGGGCTAGTTCAAGCTTCTGAAGGGTGGGTTTTAGACTGACTTTGGGCTAGATATTTTTGCTGGACCTGGCAACCCTGCGTGTGTGTGACAACAAATTTTTTTTTTTCTCGTAATCCAAGAGCAGTTGGCTCACGAGGAAAAGCTCTTTTTGCCCCCAGATGCAACACAGTTTTACCATTTCTGTTTTTTTTTTAAATATGGCTAAATTAAAAATTTAATAACTTTAATATTCTATAGCATTATAAAGAAAGGAAGAGACTGAAATAAAGAAAAGCGGCTCTTTGAAGGGGAGCGACTCCCAACTGATTCAGCGAGTTCGTTTGAGACCTGCTAGCTTCCAGTCTGTGATGTGTTCCCTTGCAGACACAGTGAGCCGGTGATAGCAGCAATAACATGACGGGAGGCTAGCTAACTGCCAGCTGGCGGTTTTGCAAGCTTATTTTTACGAAGCATGGTGTGTGATAAAACGTGGTTACGCTAGTTTTGCATTCCAGTTACAGCACGACCATTAATGGCATACGCAGTGAACATAACGAAAATTGTTTAGCATCAGCATTACTTTGCAAAACGTACCACTGCATTTAGCCAACGTGAGTAAATCAGAGCACAGTATACAGTTACAGAGTTGTCATCAGCCAGTTTACTCTACTACAGTAGATAAATGTACAGTACTTTGAAAAAGTATTCATTCCCCTTTAACTTTTCCACACGTTACACCTACAAACTTAAGTGTATTTTTTAGGATTTAGTGTAGTAGGTCAACGCAAAGTAGCAAGTAATTGTGAACTGAGAGGAATTTGTAGATATTTTTCCACAATTTTTAAATACATACAAATCTGGAAAGTGTATTGTGCATTAGTATTCAGCCCTCTGTAATCTGATACCCCTAAATAACATCCAGTGTCACCCGTTTGCAAGGGACTGTATATACATCTTGGCATATGAGAAGTAAATGACTTTAAAGGAGAACTGTGGTGTGAAATGGGCTTTGGGTTTAGTGAAACATGATAACAAGTACAAACTTAAGTATCCTACCTCTGTTCACTCCCAGCATTACAAAATACAGGGGTTTTAGCCAGTGCTCCCAACAGGCCAACAATGCTAGCGATAGGGGCATAGCATTTGTACTTATCATGTTTTACTACACTCCATGTCTAACACCTTAATCTTAATGATAAATGTATTGAGAATAAACATTGTAAATAACACTTTCACTGTTTGTAAATAACACTGTTTTTAATTATATGTAGGAAAGAAGCATCAAAATCTGATGAAAAGACTACACTGGGGATTTTTTCCCTCAGACATAAACATAAAACCACCTCTTGCAGTGTGACAGAAAGCAAAACAATAATTTTGAGTATATGTATGTATAAATGCTCTCAATTCACCTCCAGATTTGACATACTACAGTAACTGCTCAATCAAATGAATAAGATAAACATGTGGTGAAGAACATTGGCATTTAAATTGTGTGAAACTGACACCAATAAATCCATCATTCCTGCTATTTCCTTACTTAGAAGTATTTTTTTTCTCAGTAGCATAGTCGCTGTGAAGTGTGGAGAATAGTTTTGTGAAATACTGATTATTGCTGAATCGCAGTTTTGAGATATCACCGTTATCATTAATTTGCCACAACTGAAAGGTGCTGGAAAAACTTGAAAATGGGCCTTGAAAGTGCTTGAAAAGGGCTTGAATTTTATCTTGTAAAAGGTGTATGAACCCTGGATAGAAATAAGGTGGTCCAGATTATGTATGAAGTATTTTCATTTGATTACTGTGGAAAAGTAAAAGTGTAATTTTTGTAAAGATAAATTGATATTTGGGGTCAACGCTCAATCAAATGAACTCAAATTGATTTTAAATGTAACTTTTACTAACAGAAGGTCAGTGACTGTAAACAATGTTGCGTAGTTTGTGTTTAGTTTACTTACTGTAATCTCAACATTTACTGACTCTTTCTGTTTTTATGCTATTACATATTCATTATATCTCACATTTTGAATTGCAGAACAAGTGTTTTTAATGCTTTTAATGACTCACATACTCAATCATAGTGAGCATCGCAGCTCTACAGTTTAGTTTGTATAAACTGGTAATAATTGCTTAAATTAGAAACTTTGCTTGCATTGAGCCTAAATACCCAAAATGTTAAGTCATTTAGAAAAAAATCTTTCACCACGTATATATACACTACCAGTCAAGAATGGATAGAATGTTTCAGGTAGGTACCTAGTTGGTCAGGGGTTAGTCCTACAGCAAGATAATGACCCAAAACATCAGTCCAAGCTCTGCCAGAACTACCTCAGGAACAAACAACAAGATGGTCAGCTTGAAAACATGGAGTGGAGCACAGTCTCCAGACTTAAACCCCATCCAGCTGATTTGGGATGAAGTGAAAAGTAAAGCAAACCTACAAGTGTCAACATTTATGTGACGTTCTGCAGCAGATTTGTGAAGAACTGTCTGAAGAATGTTTGATGTCTGTTGTAGAAAGAATGTCACGAGTTATATCTGCTGTTATATCTGACAAAGGTACTACTTTGTGTCCAAAGTTTAGATACATTTTGGTCTATAAACTGATTCCTGAGTTCTTATTTAACTCCTCTGCTTTCATTTCAGAGTGCAATGAGACATAAAACTCAATCATTTTTAATCCTAAACACTAAAAATGGTAGTGTATATACAGAACATTTCCAAAATGGGTCTTCTGGGGTGTTCCTGGTATGCAGCGATTTGCAAGAGTAGTTGAAGGAAGGACGACCAGTGAGCTGTCAACAACAGGGTCATGGGTGCCCACTGTGCACTGATTTGCATGGGGAGCAAATGCTAGCCCATCTGGTGCTATCTCAGAGAAGACTGTACACTGAACAGAGTGTCTACAATGAGCATGTGAGCATAAGAATTGGACCATGAAGCAATGCAAAAAGGTGGTCTGGTCCAATGAATCATGTTTTCTTTTACATCATGTGGATAGCTGGGTGAATGTGACTTACCTGAGGAGATGGCACCAGGATGCACTATGAGACACTATGAGTGTCCTGACATTCTTGTGGATGTTATTTTGACACGTATCACTTACCTATAGATTGTTGCAGACCAAGTACATGCCTTTCACGGCACTATCTAATGGCAGTGGCCTCTTTCAACAGATAATGCATACTGCCACCAATACCGGTGCTAGGCATGTGGGTACCCTAAGCACAAATGCTTTGTGTGCCCCCATCCTGCCTCCCTTTACCACTCCCCCTTGGGAGATGTCTCCATTCGCAGTGCATGATCCACGTGGGTGGAGCTCCAGCACTGGATGCCACACTGCAAAACCTGTTCAGGTATAGTTTGAGGACCTTGACAAAGAGTTGACCTTCAGATTCTCCAGATCTCAGTTTGACTGAGCAACTGTAGGATCTGCAGGAACTTCATCTCTCAACTTATTGGACTTGCTCCTAATGCCTTTGAGCCAGATATCACAATTCAGTGGGCTAATCTTGTCCATGCATCTATGGAATTAAGGAGGCCTACACAATATTAGGCACAGGATTGGGTAATAACAGAACAGGAGGAATGTTGTTTAGTTGTTTAGTATTTGTTCTGCATAGCCCTCTCTGTGCCCACATGATGGACTTGTCCATTGAGCCTGAAAAATGCATTCAATGTGTTTCCTGTAACATGAGGTTGATATCAATAAGTTGTGACATTCTATTCTGTTGATTTCTCATAGACTGAACTGAAAAAGCAGAGCAAGTCTGATTCTCCTTGCAGTGTCACTCTGTGGCCCATAGAGAGCACACTTCACCCAAGTGCGAGTGTCTGTGCTGGGTATCCCTAAATTTATGTAATCACTGGATTCTTATTTATAGTGCAGAATCAGTTCCTTTCCTCTTGTGCCAGATTTTATCACTGACGTCATTCAGTGAGAATATAGACCCGCTTTTGAAAGAAGCCCACACTGCAGAATGAATACAGGCTTAAGAGCTGATTATTTGCTCTAAATTGTCTTTGTGTTTGAGCTCTGGCAGAGATATGACTTGGTGGAGTGTTGCCATAGTGTGTGGTGGGATGTTGATTGGACCTCACTGGAGCTTTGCCGGCTGCGTGTCCACAGGAAGTCAGAGCTTAGCTTTTCCCCATTGCCTGTCTGTCCTCGAGTTATATCTGTGCACACACAAACACAGGATACATAGACATATGCAAATAGGATCAAATTTAATCACATTTCTCACGTCTAGCCAAGACATTTCCACCAAAACTTCTCATAAACCACATGCAGATCCTAGTGAAGGTCTCACAGACTCGTCCGCCTAGTTTATTATTCAAATGTACACATTTAAGGTAGATTCAGTGTAATTCTGTGTGTGTAAAAGCTGTCCCAGACAGCCACAAGTCAAGAACAGGTTATTCTTACCCTTAGTCTAACCCTAACTTTACCCTAAACTTACCCTAATCATACCCTAACCCAAATCTTAACCCTAACCATACCCTTAACTTAACCTAACCCTAACCTTACCCTTAACTTAACGTAAACTTACTCTAACTTAGACAGCCACGTAACGCTTTTCCACATCACTCTAAATGCACTTGTGTTTGTGGTAACAGCATATTATTTCTCCTTCCTGCCCATAGCGGCCCACTCCCCCGCTGCCACCAGCGATGGAGGAGGAAGAGAAGGCATGTGGTCCATCAGGCCTGTGGGAGGCACTCACACCCTGCAACGGCTGCAGAAACCTGGGCTTCTCTCAGGTACACACACACACACACCCCTACACACACTTATTTCCATGAACTGGGGGACATTATATTGATTTCATTTTTTGAAAACGTAGCCCCATCCTTACCCTCACCCTAACCTAACTCTTACCCTAACCTTAAATGTTGTCCTCACCTTAATATTTACTGATTAATTAATGTTGCTGGGAAAATATAGTGTCCCACAAAATGTGAGTGTGTAAAAAAAAAAAACTTTGGTCCTCACAATGTCATAAGCTTGGCACCCCCTCACACACAATGATAAATGATATCCACAATGATAAAATCTCTGTCACAGGCATGCAGTTTTACTCAGACACTTATGCTGCATGTGGATTAACTCATTGAGTTTAGATTCAATGCCTGTCCCAAATGCAATTTTTTTTAAAGTGAAAGTAAAGTTTGTGCACTCATACCGTTAACTAAAGACATTACAGAGAACCAATCCAGGGTGCTGAAACAAAACAACTTCACCCACTGCTGTCCTGCTTGATTTCTCTTTCTCAATTTCAAGACATTATGCATCACTACAGCCTACTCAGACATTCTCCAGGTCAGTCTGTGTCCTCTCTCCTTACAGCCATAAAGTTTCACCAGCCATGCAATAGTCCTGCTGGTACAAGCTCCATCAGGCACAGCGCTCTCCTTGTTGTGGTCTCAGGCTGTTTATAACTCAGCCACTGCTTATTATCTCCACTGCAATCTCTGCTCACAGTTTACCTTTTTCTCCAGACAATGACCATAATCTGTGTTAAAGCCCTTCAAAACTTTACAGCAGTGACTGGACAACTTTACAGCGAGCAGCTTAGGTAGGTAGATGACATAAGACTGCCTGAGGAGCAGTGGTTCGCCTACATGAGTTTTTTTAGCCTTTCCAATAACATGCAGGAGGGGATAGCTTGGCTTATTTTGCATGTAAAATGAATCCAATTATATATGGTCTATAAGAGTGCTTTGATGAAAACAAACTTGATTTAACATTGATGGTTTAGTCTACCATGATTGCCAATACCTCCCCACACCACACCATAGCATGGAGAATTGATGTTTCCTTTGATCCTTCCCCAGAATGCACACTGTGGAAATCTAGTATTTGCAGAAGCAGGATCTTGAAGAAATTGAGCCCTACACACATGCTTATCCTTTAGAAGTCTTGACTTATTATTACTATATTTGATTATGCATTACATAATTATTTATATGTAAGTGCTGAATTATATAATTAATCGTTTTGTAATGAATTACATGGACATTTGATTCGCATATTTTTTTTTACAGTTTGTACTTGTAAACAAATGTTGGCAAACAAGCAAGTTGATAATGCTGTTTCAAAAGTGATGATCACTATATTGGTAAAGAAAACACATAACTAGAAAAGATCAGGGACATCATTAGACCCAATTTAGTGAGACATGCCCCAGTTAAATGTTGCCATTCCCCAGTCAATCTCAGTAGTTAACTCTCCAAGAAAGCCATAACATTTCTGTTTTATCCTGGATTTTATTAGCAAAACATGCAGATGTACTCCAGGCACTACATTTTCCATAATTCCCCAGCATTTGTTCAAACATTGAGATGCTGATGATGCTTACGTAAAATGTCATTCAGCACTCCCATATAGCTTTGGGAGTTTCCCAGAGTGAGACGTGCCACCTGAGAAAACAATTTACAGTAAGTGTTGAAAATAGTGAAAATGTAATATTGCATCCCTTTTGTGTACACCAGTGGCGGACCGGGCATTTCACACCTAGGCCTTCAGTAATGCTCGGTCTGAATCAATCTACCCCTCAGAAACTAATTTATGGTTATAAAAACATTTAATATGCTGAAATGCAGTATAAAGAGGCATTGCATCGCAGACAGATAACTCATGTAGCCTTAATAAATGCCTCCATTGAATAAACAAACCAGGGGTGAACAAGTCTCCTACTACAGCTACCACCACGACACACATAAAAACATAAATAATAACCTCATAAACTTGCAAAGTTATTTAGGAAAATAGCAATATTTTACTCACCAAAAAATTTGATTATTTGTAAACAAAACCCATCCTCCTCTCTTTCCTCAAAAACAGTGCAAATACTCTGTCGTACAGATTATCTGTGCGCTTCAGTTCCATCAAGAAGTCCTTTCCTATCAACATCAAAGCTAATGCTAACTAGATTAAATATCCAATCAACATGTCTGAATACGGTGATGTTGCCAGATGCCTGCTAGTGGGCCCTGGTGACACCAACTGAAAATCTGGCTGAAGCAAGTTTCACCTACATTTATTTTGTGTTCAGAGAGCCTTCAGAATGACTTATGAAGGCCTTGGCAGACATCTTTGACTTTGACCCTGCCTGACAACAAATGATGGCTGAAATGTGATTGTTTAAATGATTTTATAATGAAATATATGTCTGGAAACAGCACAACCATCGGAAAAGCTATAAAAGGAAGCGGACAGACCATTTGGAATTATTTAATAAGTATTCATGGACAAAATATAATTATCAGTTTGTGATTCAGATCTTAGGCCAGCAGAGAAGGCCTTGCAGGCACTGATGACCCACCACTGGTTTACACCAATCGAATTCTACTATGTCAGAAAACTCATGCTCCTGACCTGATTCAGTCAGCAATAAGAAATAAATAATATAAATTTATGACACCATGCTTTTATTATCAGCAAACACACAAAGCTCAGTATGTTTTGGGAAGATGAATGTATTCATTTGTTGCTCTTTCTATGAAATCTTGATCTCTTTGAATACAGTCAGGAAACAGAGCAGTTTAAATTAATATTTGGTGTGAGGGGTGTCCTGTGCTTGTGTACATTTCTGGAAAGGTCAACTCATTTCAGTCCATGCACTTCCCAGGGTACTGATGTTGACACACAGACGCACACACACACATATTAGTGTGTGTGTGTGCTGTAGATATGAGATGCAAAAATATTTTCAAGCAGAAGAATTTAATCATGTTGATATCCTTGTCTTGTGTTCTCTGTCTACTGTTTCCTGCTGTCTGGTGGCGTTTTTGTTTTATCATCCTTGCACATTTATTGATGTACTCTATAAAGTGACCTTGAACTTGGTAAAACACTGAGGCCATGCTTACCTTACATTCAGCCAATTACCTATTAGTGTTAGGGACAAAGCAAAGTCTGTCATCCTTACTGACTACATTTTGATTTAGAGGCTGTGTGCTAAGGGTAGCCATGTATACTTCTGAGGGCTGGTCAGTGGTTATTGATAAGAACAACTTGGCTGGGGCAGTATTGATTTTAAGTGATTGCAAAGGTGTTGCATGCTTGGTTAATATAAAAGTTAGCTTGTAGTACTTGTCTTTGTACTGTTGTTAGCATGATTTAAAAAAAAAAACATTAAGCTGGGGGCACTGAGCATGCATTAACTGTGCCAGTAGGGCTTACTTACAGACTGTGGATCTGAGCTTGGAGGAGGATGGATATGGAATCACTGCCTTCTAGAGGTGTAAAGGGCTTAATTCAGTGAAACACTAACAAAGGGAGGTGCCAACCTGATGATTCCTGTGATGGGCTTGTGAGGTGGTGGGTGTTTAGAGATGTTAAAATATGGTTGAATGGGACTATTGTCGCCTTATACTATATTTCTCATTTAACAATAGAGTCACTCTTGTACTACCCTAACCTGATCCTAAGCCTATCCCTTATCTTATCTTAACTTATCTACTTATCCCTTCCCTTAACCTATCCCAACCCTAACCTAACAAGTATCAACTGAATTTTAACAAATTTGTTAACAATGAGAACATCTGTAGATTACACCCTACAGTGGGCAATCGATGCCCATTCATATGAAACATATGCATAAATAAATCCCATGCTGGAGAAGAGAGAACTCCAACCTCATCTAAAGAAGCCAAACTTGGTTTTCATGCAGGACTGCTCTGTAAGCATTGTATTAAATTGTATTAAATTAAGCATTAAAAAAGAGTTTATTATGAGGCTTCTACTGTTTCTACACTTGTTTTTGTATGTTCATTCTTGTTCAGGGCAGAGCATCCAGTTGTCTTTGAAATGATGTGCCCTGTGATTGAGTTACTTTACCCTTTTGGGTTTTGTAGAGTAATGCAGAAGGAAAGTAACAAGTAAAGAGATTACTTTTCACAGGAAGTAATAAGTAAAGTAATCCCATTAGAGAAGTCATTAGCAATATGTAATTAATTACTTTTTTTCAGTAATGACTCTGTCACTGGTGCGCTGCTGGGGAAGTGTTCAGGGATTTCTTGTTTCTTTGATCCAATCTGTGTTAATCTGCTGTAGTTATCAGTTCAGTGAAGTGGTGGTGCTAGCTGCTTGTGTTTTAGTGGGCATTCTTGCAAACCTCTTCTGTGTTGCTATGGGAACTTGACAGGGGTAAGCTGCAAAGTCCTGGCTCCAACT
Organism: Crenuchus spilurus; assembly: GCA_036984385.1. Lineage (NCBI taxonomy): Eukaryota > Metazoa > Chordata > Actinopteri > Characiformes > Crenuchidae > Crenuchus > Crenuchus spilurus. The sequence goes on from BRDA01003182.1 coordinate 20,166, forward strand.
AGATCTGGAAGTTTCTCTCATCTCAGACTCAATGCAGAGACTAAAGGTGTGTCTAAAATGGTCATCTTGTTTACTTATTCACTAATCACTGATTAGAATGTTCTACATAGAACACTATATAGGGCAGCTATGAGGGAGAAAAAGAGGGCTGCACGTACACCAGAAACAAATCATCTTGACCTTTCACAATTCACTACTGACAATCACAATATATCATCAACATATTTGAGGCATATTTTCCATTTTCTCATGTATTGATTCTGTTTAATTCTATAGTTACTTTAATGTCTCCATTTGATAAAAAAATGCTGATAATAACTGTAATGCATTGTGCTGCGTTAGCCTGCAAGTAGTGTACATTGATTGAACACTACATTTATGGCTGACACCCTAAATAAAACACTGAATAGTAAATGGGGTTCAATTTCAGACACAGTCCAAATAATCTTTCACTTCCTGTTCCAGAACCTGCAGCAGAATAGTGGGTTTCATGTCTGAGGAGTATGCACTGATAATATGAATGAATCAGTTTGTTGTAGTAGGAATGAAGGTATTGTGGTATTTTAACCCTTTGGAGTCTTAATGGTATTTCAGACACTCTGATGTAGTCTGACACGCCCTGACTTTTTACAAATTACACCCATCTAAAATGTGTTTTTTTTTTCAAACTATTACACAGGCTTTTGTTCAGCACAAACTCAGCAACAACAGTGTCAAAACAGTAAGAGTGTCATAAATCTATATTCTGATGAAATCTGCTCTAAACTTAGACTTTCCAAAAACCTGTTTTTAGATGTGTTGATATATTGTGAAAAACACTCTAAACATTTCTAGCCAAGACTTTTGAGCTCAGAGCTTTGTAAACATATGTTAATTGTACATGAATGAATTCTAAAGCTCAACAAATGTAATGTGACAATTTGTTTCACTCATTCAGTGGTTCCTAGATTGGATATTCATTAGGATTAGGATTAGGATCAACCAATTTAGCCAATGTGATTTTTCACACAACGGAATTTGACCTCCACATTTAACCCATTCGTGCAGTGAAACACTCACACACACTAGTGAACACACTAGGCTGTGAGAATATGTGCCCGAACCACCTGCGCCCGTGGAGCAGTTAGGGGGTTAGATGCCTTGCTCAAGGACACTTCAGCTTCTTATCACTGGTAACTACGCGGCTTTCCTCTCACTCATTCCAGCAGCTTCACAGCGCTTTAAACAGGGTGGACGCTCAGCGTCCAAAAACTTAAATGGTAAAGCAAAGCGTGCTGTGAAACGAGACGAGTCATTGGATGAATCCTGGCCTTTGTCCCGCCCATCGCATGCCCAGCGTCTCTGGGGGTCTATGGGGCAGTGGGCTGGCCTCGGCTGGCCTGGACGCTCAGCTTCTGCATGATGATTGGATGATGTGTCTGAGGC
>BRDA01003182.1:21690-65752 GCA_036984385.1 Crenuchus spilurus
GGTAGAATTTACGTATAAATAAACCGACACATTTTATGATGTAGCCCGAAATTGAGCTTCCCCTCCTTGAAAGACCAGCATCCGCCACTGCTAGAAATGTTTAGAGTGTTTTTTTCACAATATATCAGCACATCTGAAAATAGGTTTTTGGAAAGTCTAAGTTTAGAGCAGATTGTCAGGTTCCAAGGGACGGACACAAACGGAGGTTTCCAAAAGAATGAATTTTAATAAATTGAATAAAGTCACAAGCAGTAACAAACTAATGCACTGAGACTACCAGAAAACATTCAGACAATACGACAATAAGACCAGCAAACAAGACATGCAAACAGAGGGAATATATACACAATAGGTAATTAACAACAGGTGGAAATCATCGGTTTCCACCTGTTATGGAATCATCAGTTTCCACCTGTTCCAGACTAGACGAGACTGAAAACTTAAAGGGCCAGTGACATAAAACCAGAGACAAGGACAGAGCGTGACAAGATTTAATCACAATATAGATGTATGACACTCTTACTGATTTGACACTGTTGTTGCTGAGTTTGTGATGAATTAAAGCCCTTTGGAAAAAAAATTTAGATGGGTGTAATTTGTAAACAATTTAAGGCATGTCAGACTACATTACAGTGTCATAAATACCCTCAGACTCCAGAGGGTAAACACTAGATTACACTACAATATGTAAACATTTTCATCTAAAGAATGAACATTTGAAAAAGAAAAAAAAAGTTATCTTTGTTTAACATTAGTGAAATACATACACAGTTAGAAGAACACTAGCACTTACAAGCCTTCTCTGTGAACTGTTGCATGGAATATTACAAAAATATACTGTATGTTCAATTCCACCAGCAGAACACCTGATATTTATTTAATGGGGTATTAATAAGCTGCTAAATCCCATCTCCAAGTACTTTAAAACACCTGAAATGGTTAATCTAGATTAGAAAATAATTAATCTACACATAATATCAAAATGTGTTTATTTGTGTTCATGCTTGTGCTAGGCTTGATCAAATAAATGCTTACTGCCCAGATAAGCAGATCTGCACGTCAGTTGTCTCAATTGTCTCAAAGCTCAATTGTACAAAATGATAATGTTCATTCATTCATTAATTTTTTCATTCATTCACTCATTCGTTTATTCACACAGTCACTTACTCTTTCATTCAGAATTGAGAAAGGTTATCAGCTACAGTATATTATCATCTCTGCAGTTTGGTTGCAGTGTCAGTTGTGTGTGTGTGTGTGTGTGTGTGTGTGTGTGTGATGCTGTATAAGTGAATGTCACGTGTAAGAAAGGTCTTCTGGCCCACGTGCATTATGGGAGATTGAGGAGGAGGGATTCCGTTCCTCAGACAGGAAATGTAATTATACTGCAGGAAGCACACTAGAGTCACACGCCAGTCCGCCCACCTGTGCCATGTGAGGATCCCTCTGCTGCCACAGTAACAAAGGCCCCCGGCGCCTCCTCGTGGTACGAAGGGGTGGGCGGGATGAGCGAGCTGTTCGGAGTTCCTCCTGTAGTGAGTTATAGTTCTGTAGCCCCAAACTAATGCTTCATTTCGTCACTGCAGGACACACACACACACACACACACAGATTCAGAAGGGTTCTCTTGGTTGCTAGGAGACAGAGAATTCATAAAGTGCAAGGCGTGGGATATCCGCCTACTTTCCATTGACAAATCTGAGTCCGAATAGGTGCGTCATAGCAGAGAGAGAGAGAGAGAGAGAGAGAGAGAGAGAGAGAGAGAGAGAGAGGATCTATCTGCTCTCTTCTTCTTTTGCTTCATCATCTTCTTCATCTCTTTCCACACATACCACTATGAGGTGTCCTTTATGTACCTTTCATATATGTTCTATTACACACATGTCTGACAACCCCATCTTTCTTTCTCTCTTCATTTTCTTTCCGTCTCGCTCTCTCTGAATATCTATTTCATGGCTGTTGGAGAATCTCTTGCATTATGTGCTTTGTCATATGGATGGAAATATAAATAACTAGTTCTTAGTATTACAGTAACTGACACAGTGAGACTCCTGTTCATATCTGTGTAATAAATAATTGTTATTTGTCTTTTTTTTACTTTTTACCTGGCTTTTCTTTGAAGTCTTCCGTCTCTGAGTCACTTTCACTCAAAGACACTTAGAATTGGATTATTGTTAGGAAATATTTCAATCTGATGTAATAAAATAATGTAAACCAGAATATGTTTATATTTTACATTCTTCAAAGTAGACACCTCTTGCCTGGCAGCTTTCTTGACATTTTCTCAGTCAGCTTTATGAGGTAGTCACCTGGAATGGCTTTCAGTTAACAGCTGTGCCTTGTCAAGAGTTCATGACTTGCATTTATTGCCTCTTAATGTTAATGTGTTACTTTACTTTGAAGTAAAATCTAAAACATATTTTGGTTTGTTTAACATTTTTAAGTTTACTACATGATTCCTTATGTGTTCCTTTATAGTCTGGATGACTTCAGTATTAATATACAATGTAGGAAGAAAATAAAAACATTGAATGAGAAAGAGTATCCAAACTTTTTACTGGTACTATATATATAGGAAAATAAGTATTTGAACACCCTGCGAATTTGCAAAGTTCTCCCACTTAGAAATCATGGAGGGGTCTGACATTTTCATCTTAGGTGCATGTCCACTGTGAGAGACATAATCTAAAAGAAAAAATCCAGAAATCACAATGTATGATTTTTTAATAATTTATTTGTGTATTACTGCTGCAAATAAGTATTTGAACACCTGCCAATCAGCAAACATTCTGGCCCTCAAAGACCTGTTAGTCCACCTCTAAAAAGTCCACCTCCACTACACTTATTATTCTAAATTAGAAGCACCTATTACAACCTCCTTCCCTCAGTTAGAGCACTGAAGATGGGTCATGGCTGGGTCTTCCAACATGACAGTGACCCAAAGCACACAGCCAGGATAACCAAGGAGTGGCTCCGTAAGAAGCATATCAAGGTTCTGGAGTGGCCTAGCCAGTCTCCAGACCTAAACCCTATAGAAAATCTTTGGAGGGAGCTCAAACTCTGTGTTTCTCAGTGACAGCCCAGAAACCTGGCTGATCTGGAGAAGATCTGTGTGGAGGAATGGGCCACAATCCCTGCTGCAGTGTGCAAACCTGGTGAGAAACTACAGGAAACGTTTTACCTCTGTAAAGGCTACTGTACCAAATATTAACACTGATTTTCACAGGTGTTCAAATACTTATTTGCAGCAGTAATACACAAATAAATTATAAAAAATCATACATTGTGATTTCTGGATTTTTTCTTTTAGATGATGTCTCTCACAGTGGACATGCAGCTAGGATGAACATTTCAGACCCCTCCATGATTTCTGAGTGGGAGAACTTGCAGATTCGCAGGGTGTTCAAATACTTATTTTCCTCACTGTATATATATATATATATATATATATATAATCATAATGCACTTGGGTGCAAGTTCCCAAATAGCAATAAGTTGACTGACTGCTGTCGGTCTGCCAGTTGAAAAGATCTTGGCATGCTGATGACTACTTGATGTGGACAGCTATTGTTTTGCTCACAGCCAAAAAAGTGTTTGACTAAAGATTTGCCACCTTGTTTAATAAGTGTCCCAGAACTGGTCCAGCTACACTGTGCTGATTATGATGGCAAGCCACTGCCTGACCACCTCACCTTCAGGCGGTCAGCTGACTAAGTGCACCATATGACTATTTATGTTCCAACAGCAGTTCGTTTGCTGAGCTCAGATTACATCTGTACAATTAATGTTTTCTAAAACGTTCACTGTCTAAGTAGATGAATCTTAAGTGTTTTTTAGGGCTGTGTATTGGCAATATATTAATATGTATTGTGATAATGTAAGCAAGGTGAAATATTAGTCTTTTTTTAATCCAATTTCAGAAAACTGGCCAAGTATAAAATACAGACCTTTATAAGCGGCTTCACTACCCAGAGGGATTTTGAGATAATATTAAACTTTTGAATAATACATACAGAATACATTTGAAAGATTTTTTGTTTCATTAAGGCAGGTTTCAAGCAAAATCCAACACAGAATGATGTTTTATTACACCCCTAGTTTATTTTTATTTTAAATTTTTTTAAATAAGCACAAGCCTTCTCCATTGCATGTGATGCCAGCCACCGCCTCTTTTTGAACTACCGCTGATACACTGTCACTGGGGAGCCTAACGTGTTCGGAGGAAAGCGCAGGATCCCCAGCTCCGAATAGACCAATCAGTAGACGCCTGAGCCAGCGGACATTGCAATGTGAGAGTGATAGGGAGAGTGAGAGCACCATCTACCCCCCAAAGAGAGAACATGGCCAATTTTTGCTCTCTTGGGCCCTGGCTGTTGATGGCATGACCAGGATGATCCCCTGGTCATTATGTCAACATCTTAGCCTGCTGAGCCACTCGGGGCTCCCCCTAGTTTCTGTTTTTACTAGTCACTGTTTATGATGATCGCAGTTTTCATTTTCACTTAAATGAACCTATTCAGTGTCCTCAAACTTAATTATATGTGTGGATTTCCAGCCATGTACTTCATTCACTGTAAATTTGCAGGAACAGTGCACATTAATCAAACGTCTGCAAATTAGCCAAATTTAAAAACTGATGGTTGAGATTGAGATAAATCTATGTAACGATATTACCAATTCCAGCACCTCTAACTACACTAGTGTTAGCTGTCTAGCCAGAAAGAGCTACAGCTCAAATGGTTGCCAGGTTCACCAAAACATCCATATCAAAATCTAAAACAACCCTTCAGAGGGTAAAACCAGTCCAAAATCTAAGGTGTTGCCAACATTTGAAGAAAACAGGCAATAGATGGTAAAAGAACTAACACACTTATTCATAAATCTTCTGTTAATCTTACTTTGTTTTTCATTTTACATGCTAATTTCTACTTTTTGTGAAACACTTTGTTTGCAGTGGAATTATTATTATTATTATTGTTATTTTATCATCATAATGTTAAAATTATAAAGTTATTATATTTTAATATTTGAAAGTAGCACAAAAAAACCCACCTACATTTTTGAATTGTCAGCCAAAACTGCATTCTCAGAGTAGAGCACTGGTGCATTAAAGGATGAACCTGGCAACCCTGGCTGTATTGGCATCTTCCCCCTAAGGCTGTGTAACTATGCGTTTTTACAACATAGTAAAATAGACTGAAAAGCTGTTTAGAGGAGAAAATGACGTTGAAAATGGGCTGCTATGACACTGAAAACACATAGAAAAGGGTGGAGCTACACGTCATACTGCAGCCAACCAGCAGGGGCACTAGACCTGTGATTGCTTCACTTTTTATAGATGATGCTGTATCCATACTTTATACAGTCATTCTGTTGCACTTTATTATACAGTTACCCATTGAACTATTGTTACCAGGCTGGTGACAAGTTATGGAACTTGTCTTTAAATAACAGCTCTGAAATAATTTCTTATCACAGGTATACTATCAGTGTCTGTTCACTTGCTGTAGTTAGAATAGAATAGAATGTCTTTATTGTTCACTTGTTTATTACCGTTATATTTCTTTATATAACTATATTCCTTTATAGTTCACTTGTTTATTACCGTTCTTCTTGATTATTCACTGTTCCTATAATAACACTAAATAATGTGTGGAGACGTTTTGAGTGTTTGTGTGCTTAGGCTGCTGTGAGACTGAGCACTGGGGGACAGTAATATCTCTTCGGCTCATTCCACATTCACCCAGTGGCACTGGTGTTCAGTCTGAGTGTGTGATAGATTACTCCAAACAGACAGCCGGAAAGATGAGTCTCCTTAAAGTACTGTGTATTTTATGATCCTGATCAAAGAAAATTGCGCTCACGCATGCCTTGGGACATGCCTTAGCACTCGGAAAATATACAGCCTGGCAGAGGCAACAAATTAGACTGTACACGACTGGGTAATCACACATTATTCATCTCATATACTTTAAGAGAAAAGGTCCTGTACTGTGCATATTTTGCCCATCAAGATACAAATAATGTACAAACAATGTATTTGTTCCCTGAGGGCTTTAATGAAATGTCTGGCAGATTTTTTGAGACAAAATGCCTCACTAATTAAGCTCCACAGCACCAATTATCAGATTAGATTAGATTCCACTTTTGCCAGTGTGATTGCACACAACATAATTGAACCCATCTGTGCAGTGAAACACACACTAGTGAACTAGGCTGTGAGAACATGTGCCTGAAGTGGTTTGCAGCCCCATTGTTGGAACCCAGGGAGCAGTTGGGGGTTATGTGTCTTGCTCAAGGACACTTCATTCATGACCTATCCGGGGATCGAACCGGGTACTATAACCTAGCTTTAAGGGTTTGCTGGGTAAACATTTAGAAGATGATCAGCATGCTGATAGTACATGCAGTAGTCTGTTGTCCTTACTGATTATATCTGAAGATTCTTTGTTGGTTTTGCCTCATTTACCCAAAGTGTGCGCAGGCCTCTCATTGAGTGTGTTTTGGTTGTTTGTTAAGTGGAGCAGTAATGGATAAGCTCTGCTAGGCTGTGCTGAATGTCTGTAATGAGTTACTGTCGTGTCTGCTCTGTATGAGTGTACACCGACGTGGCTGATAGCTTGGAATTCCATCATTTACAAATGTCTCTCATTACTCAGGCTGAGTGTAGGTTCTCTAATAAGAATTGTGTCTGAGTGGATTCATTTGTTGGATTATGGGGGGGTTAGGGACCAGGCATCTCCAAGATGTTCTAGTGACCTCTGATGTGTTCTCATTGAAAAATATGAAGAAGAAATGTATTAAAAATGTCATTTATATTTGTAAAAAGAGACAAAAAAATACAATTTGATCCTCCCTGAGGTTACAATGATGCTGGATTTACATCTTTTATACAACATTATATCAGCATTTATGAGAATTTGATTTATTTTTTGCTCTTGGTCTCCCCCTACAGTTGTGGAGTGTACTTCACTTTTACACTGCTATCATAAAAACAAATTGCACTGTGAGATGTCATAAGAAAGAATGGCAGTAAAATCCAGTGTGAAAATTACTTTTGTACTGTCATGTGTATGAGCTGTAAAACAATTTTCACAGAAACAAATCTGTTTTATTGCTGCGAGCTACAGATACGCAATATCCCAGACAGCATACAGATGTGGGCCACTTTTGGCTGAGAAATGGCACTGCTGGCCCACTGTCGTCACTAGCAAACTGCATGTGAGCCAAATTTGGCCCTCATATTAAAAATACACATTTGGCTCACATGTACCATAACAGATGTGGTCCACTTCTAGTAGAGATATGGCAGTGCTACCTACATATGATATGAGCCATAAGTGGCTAACTTCTGGTCCAGATTTGGCCCAGTTATGCATGCTTCACATTTGGCTGATATGTGGCCCTAATCTGATGTATATGTGGTCTTCATCTTGTTCTGTCCAAGTGCTATTAATCTTTGAGGCAAGTGGGCCAAATGAAAATGGGGGATGAGGGCCAGAATAATGTTGCTATCTGGGATGCATAGTTGCTCAACATTTACAATCTCTACATTTGTTTCTTCTGTGTTTTCTTGTGTCTCCTTGCAGCCTCTGCCATGATTTCCATGCTGGGATTAGTGTGCTAGCCTTTTATAGCTAGCTGAAGGCTCGTAGCTGTGATGTGGTGCAATAAAGTGTTATAGGTCTTGCAAGAGGTCTCATTCCTTCTCCAAAGTCACATAGCATTATCATGAGCCCACAGTGGCAATGACAGAGATGTTGTTCTCACTATTTTGAGTCAGTGTACCAGCAAATTAATTTTGAAGCTGTTATTTTTAGGATAAAACTGTTAAGGACACTTTACATGATGCATCTGAAGTGCATTTTCGTTTAAATTACAATTCATGCAACCAGAATTGCTCGAAAGCTGCACTGAATGAGGCCAGCATTTGGTTTAAGTGTAGCACAACAGTATGTAGTTACAGTAAATGTAATTTGAGAGGAAATACTCCACAAAATAGTTATACAACCTTTGATGAGTCTTGTGTCTCTTGCTCAGACTGTGACTCTTATCAGGAATTCATTTCTAAACGTTCACTGACTTGAAGTTCATTAACCAGCCCTGCAGTACACCAGTACTACTGCTGCTCTCTTTCTCTTCTGAGCAAAGATTGGAATCTCATCATTTGCTCTCATCTGCACTCAAAGCTGCGTTTCCTCAGTGTGTGTGTGTGTGTGGGGGGGTGTCACTGAGCTCAGCTCTCAGTCTGAGAGTGAGGCGGCTGTGCCAGGAGCTGGAGTAAACTCTCAGAAGGGAAGTGTTTTATGGGGAAAGGCCAGTACAGTGCTTGGTTCTTTTTACACAAGTCATTTCTCTGGGGTCTCTCTCTATCTCTCTCTTTCTCTCTCTCTCTCTGACTCTGACACTCGCTCTCTCTCTGTCTCTGACTCTCTGTCTCTGACTCTCTCTCTCTGACTCTGACTCTCTCTCTGACTCTGACACACTCTCTCTCTCTGACTCTGACATACTCTCTCTCTGACTCTGACTCTCTCTCTGTCTCTCTCTCTCTCTCTCTCTCTCTGACTCTCTCTGACTCTGACACTCTCTCTGTCTCTCTGACTCTCTCTCTCTCTCTGACTCTGACACTCTCTCTCTCTCTCTGACTCTGACATACTCTCTGACTCTGACTCTCTCTCTCTCTCTCTGACTCTGACTCTCTCGCTCTCTCTCTCTGACTCTGACTCTCTCTGACTCTTTCTCTCTGACTCTGACTCTCTCTCTGACTCTGACTCTCTCGCTCTCTGACTCTCTCTGACTCTGACTCTTTCACTCTGACTCCGACTCTGTCTCTCTCTGTCTCTGTTCTTTCCATCTTTGTCGCTCTCCCTCTTTCTCATATCTCATTTATCAATTTCACTCTTTCTCTCTCTGCCTCTCTCACTGTCTGACTCTTTGTTTCTCTCAATACTTCTCTCTCTGTCTCACTCTCCTCTCGGCTTCTTTCTTCCCCTCTCTTCTCTGTCTCTTTGACTCTTCATCTTCTCTCTTTCTCTTTCCCTGTCTCTCTCAATCTCCTTATCTGGCCATAATTATTTGGTCCATGTCAAAGTGGCTCAGGTGTGCATGCTTGCATATGTTTCTCCAGCATCCAACACATCATCTGTGAGAATCAGTTGTTCTACTCTATCCCAGAGCTTCACATGTGCCATTGTTACAACACAATCAGTGTTATTCACTTCATCTGAGCGGTATTGATGTTCCTCTACACATTTCAAATGGCTTTGAAGGAGAAATAAGTAAACCAGTGGGACTTTTGTTTCATTTTTCCTGCATGAGAGAAATGAAAAGAAAACAGTGTTGCTGTTAAATCTTGTTCGAGTTAAAGCCGCTGCGCTGTTCTTGTTAGAAGTGTTGCTTGTGTTTTGTGTTTTCATTTAAAGCCATCTGTTACAGTATGTGAGTGCAGTCAGTGTGCTGTATAGAAGTCATATGTTCTAATAGCTCTTATGTTCCCCCCACAGGCTCCTCCAGCTTTGACCCAGGCCTTAATGAAAATAGGAGCTTATGCAGCGCCCTACTCGCAAGCACATGACCAAATGCCAGATTTAATATTACTTATCATATGATCTCTCTCGCGCTCTCTCCCATGCTTTCTCACCACTCTCTCTTTATTCTGTCTCTTCATGTTTTCTGTGTGTCTGTCTTTTCTCACTGTGTGATGGCTTCACAGGGTCTTCTGTCAGACATGCAGCAGTGATGAGGAAATCACAGGAAATGGCACAGCCTATACAGATCAGAAACTGTATCTACTGTCTGTACAGAGAAAGAGAGAGAGCAGGGACAAAGAATAAATGTTGCAGAAGATGGAAGACAGGACAGGACAGATAGCTGCAGGTTTGGTTGCTGTAAAGTTAAAGGAAAGAGGGAAAGAGAAGCAGGCAAAGTTGGGAAAACAGGGTGAAGAGATAAGAACTTGGTCAGGTCCTGGTCACATGGGCAGGGTTGAAGGCTGCAGGGGCTGAGGAGCATTTCCTATTTGGCTCGAGCTGCAGTATGTGGAGCTCCACGCTGCCTGCTAATTACTGAGAGGGGGTCGCTCGTGTTTATTTGTTTGCTTACTTCCTTTCTTCAGATCACACAGTTCCTCTTTAGCCCTATCTCTACCGTCAGACAAGAGGGAGGGAGGCAAAGGCGAGAGAGAGAGAGAGAGAGAGAGAGAGAGAGAGAGAGAGAGAGAGAGGGAGGAAAAGCAGTTTGGTCAGAGCGTGGACGGTTAATGTTAAAAGCGTAGGAGCTGACCTGACTTTGCAGGTACAGGCTGAACTATTTCTTCATTTGTATTTCACTGTCCTTTTGTCTCTGTGTGTCGGTCAAAGGCTTTGATGCTTATTTTTCTGATAAAAGCTGTTTTCTCACGTCTTAACCTCTAGTCTTTAAGCTTCTCAGCAGGTATATAACCTTGTCAGAACCTTGTTGAATCTGAATTCTGCAAGAATGTAATCAGTGCTGACATAATGTGATCACGCCTGCAGAGTTTATACTCAGGGCTTATAATCCACCTACTAATCTGTAAGAAATGCTCTTAACTACTCTGAATTGTTCACTAACTATACAACTAATGTGTACATTAAGTAGCTGTGAGAGTGAATAACTTAGAGAGATAACATTTCAGCAGGTTACTCAACTTGTCTTCATGTGTTTTAAACACGTGAGATGTTCTTCTATACTCTAAATACAAAGGGACAAGTTTGTCCTAAAAGAACCTTAATTTTAATATGAACTGTCAGTAATTCCTACACGCTAAAAATGAAGGCTTTGCAGATTCCCCATTGCAACGAAGGCTCTTTGAGGGACCCTTTTTGCTTCAAGAACCTTTTAAAGATGCACTGGGTTCCTCTAATAGCCTTTTATGTATCAGTAAAGGACTCTTCAAAACAGTTTAAGGCATTTAAAAAAAAAAAAAAAGTTTTGCTAGTTCCACAAGCTGAGAAACCCCCCAAAAAATCCAAGTTTTTGGAATGTAGAACCTTCATTTTTTAGAGTGTGCCTGTTTATTCTTCATGTGGGTGTGTACATAGTTGTGTGTGTATTTGTGAGAGATAATGCAGTCGAAATCAGGAAGCTCATGATTCAAAGCCTCTCGGTTAGCTTCCTGTGCTCAGACCTGCAGTATTCTCTTCTGCTTGATCCATGTCTTCCGCTCAAGACTGAAAGTGTAACTGACATTCCAGTTTCCACCCTAACTGATTGTGAATGCTCAAATTTTCTCCCCATGTCTCACTGTATTTACTACACTGCAAAAAGAGCACTACTTGAAATAAGGCAAATATTCTTAAATGTAATCAATTTTTTTTTTGTTTTGAGAAAAAAAATCTGCCAATGGGGTAAGCAAAAGTTGCTCGGCTAGAATTGTTAAAACTAGCAAATGAATCTAACTCATATATGTTTTTAAATTAAACTAAATTGTCAAAAATTAAAGAAAATTGTGCTTCTTACAAGCAAAAATTGCTTTTCTTAAGAAATATTTTTTTTAATGAATGTTACGAACTTTTGATTTAGAGTCATTAAATATATATATTTTTAATTGAGAATTTATTTAAGTGGCCTTATTCTTTAAATAAGAAAAATAATTTCATTCTTGTTCTGGAATTTCAACCAAACCATAGTCACACCCTATAACTGGTAAATAAAACTCAACATGAGCTGAAATATCTTATTAAGAAAAAGTTGGACATATGTTCTTAGAATGAGCTTAATTTTCTTGTGCAAAACTTGCTTTTTAAGAGTATTTTTTTAATAAAAAAGAAAAAATAAGAAATAAATGTCCATAAACAAGGTTTATTTACATTCTTATAAATCTTTTTTTGAAGTGTATTATATCTCCCATTCTGTTTCCCTGGAGGTTATTCCTAGTTTGACTATGCACTTTTAATCAGCTTGAGAGAGAGAGAGAGAGAGAGAAGGAAAATCAAAGAGGGAGAAAAAAGACAAGTGACTGGCAGTTAGAGGAAGTGATGAAGATTACAGAAGAGTGATCTTGGTCTGGTTTCTAAAAGCTCTGTAGCTCAAAGAATCCTTATGACTTGTAGATGGTGTAGATTTGCTATTTGGAGCAATTTGTCTTTGCAATTTTTTTACATGAGCTTCCAGAATGAACATTCCCCACTGCTAACGTGTCCTACTGATCAGTCGGGAAGAACAGAGTCATCTGCACTCTGCTCCTTTTTCCTCAAATGTGTCAAGACACTGAAACAGGGCAAATCTTTGCTAGTTTGGAAGGATGCTGTGTAAGACTCCACATGCCTTGAAGGAAGGATATACACCCCTGAGCTTATCAGCATTTTTTTTATCATAAAAATATATTTTTAAAAAGGATGAACAAGCAGACAAACGGTGAAGGGGGAATAAGGATCAAGACAGAAGCCGAAAACCTCTTTTCATTATTGAGACTAAGAGCTTGGCAAATTACAGCTGGGCTGCTTTAACCCTTAGCAAAAAAAAGTATACTTCAAGTACATGTTATTAAGTATACTTAAGTATAATAAAAGTATTTCCTTAAGTGTACTTTTATTTAGCAAGTACACTACAAGTATACTTACTTGGGACTAAATTGGAACACTTTAAGTTCAAGTACATAAAAAGTAAACTGGAAGGATACTCTATAATTTTATAATTTTACTCTAATTATAGAGCATCCTTCCAGTTTACCTTTTATGTACTTGAACTTAAAGTGTTCCAATTTAGTCCCAAGTAAGTATACTTGTAGTGTACTTGCTAAATAAAAGTACACTTAGGGAAATACTTTTATTATACTTAAGTATACTTAAGAACGTGTACTCGACGTATACTTGTTTTTGCTAAGGAAGTCCTAAAGTCTTTGACAGGTTTGCTGAAGGCCCAAAGAAATGACCCGATTCAGAACAGTCTCATTGTGGGAAATGCCAGTTACATTATCTTCTAACACTAGAAACACTATATAACATTGTCTCTCTTCACATCTTTGCTGTGGTTTTGCTGTGCTCTGTGGATTTCTACCACACTTGACCTGTAACACTATGTTCAGACTGCAGACAAATTGAATTTGTTTCTCTAATCAGATCTCTTGAGATGACTGTCCACACTGTTGTTCAAGCGATCAGACATCCCCAACCTATCTACATAGCTAACAGTGTAGCTGTCAGCAGACGTGTGGACTCGAGTCACATGACTTGGACTTGAGTCCGACTCGAGTCACCAAACTGATGACTTGTGACTTGACTCCACAACATCACTAAAGACTTGCGACTTGACTTCGACCTTTACTGACTTGGACTTGGAATTGGACTCGAGATTTAAGACTTGAAAATACTTGACACCCCCATTTGAACATAATAAATAAGTAAAACTGAATCACATAACTAGATCACTTTGTATTAAATGGTGCTGTAACGCTTGCTACTACCCGATCTGTTCACTCTGCCAGATTTGTATCATGCATGCGCATATGCACGTCATTTTTCCGGATAAAGTTTTACAAATTGCATTGAATCAAAGTCGTTTTTGGGGAGGGATGAACACTTTTGCACTTTATCTTTTTATTAAATTTATGGTTCATTGTTTGTTAAAAAAGACATCATTTACGTTTTTCACACTGCAGGATTACTTACTAAAGGGTGGATTGCAGCAGGGTTGCCAGGTCCCCACAAATATCCATCCCAATGTTTGACATAAAGTACCGTATACAACCTGACACCAGCCTAAAATCTAGAGCGTCCAATCACAGATGATATTGTTAGCATTATTATTATTTGTAGTAGTATAAGTAAATATAATGTAAGAAGAACATAACTCCATATTAGCTTTTCTTTACATATATATATATATATATATATATATATATATATATATATATATATATATATATATATATATATATATCATATTTTCACTCAAAAAGTGAAGGGAACTGTTAGAAGAACCATGTTAATGTTCTTTGAAAAGCACCTTTTGAAACAATTTAAAATGATTTATTGAACAAATTTGCACCTTTTTGTTAAGTAAAAAAGCACTTTGTCATATGTAAGTTATTTTTGTTATAATAAATACAAACTTAAAAATGTTTATGATTAATGTCATTTTAATATATTACTAATCAACTGTAGTACAAAATACTATCAACTGCATCAATTGTGTTAAATATTGAAATGACGTTACATCTGGTGACTTGACTAGGACTCAAAGTTTAAGACTTGGGATTTGACTCGAGACTCGCTTGTATTGACTTGGGACTTGACTCTGGACTTGATTGTCAAGCCTTGGGACTTACTTGTTACTTGCAACTTAGTGATTTGTTCCCATGTCTGGCTTTCAATAACTATGTAGCTACGCTGGCAAAGTAGTTCCCCTTCACAATCATTCTGTCAATGTTAAGCATGAAGCTTTAGCACTCTGAATCCCAGCAGATTTGACCTCGTCATTGTTTGTTGTTTTATGAACACTTTGATATCAAATTTGAGGGTCCAGTGCATCCAGACTAAAGGCCAATTTATACTTCTGCATCAAACCTACGCCGTAGCCTACGCATACCCTATGCATAGCCACGGACTCTACACATTAGGCTATGCCGTACCTTGATTCACATCTCACCAGAAATGTAACTATGCGTCCCATCGACGTAGACCGCAGCAGCTGCGATTGGTCCGCTACATCGTATCCCCGCCTCTGTATTTCCGTTTTTGCCGGCAGTTTTAAAATCATCACTACAAGCTGAGAAATGCTAGAGAGAAACCGGTTCTTATACAACAATAGATCAAGATGAGGAGAGACTCACTGAGGAAGTCCGAAAATACCAACGTCTCTATGATTCTTCGTCATAGTGCTCCGAGGAAGTACTCACAACACACCAAGGACCTCAACCAGTGGCATAGAAACCCTATCACCACCTAGTGTTTTTTTGGTGTAATTGCTGCGTGTCACAAACAGACCAATGCAGAAGTATAAATGCATGCTACAGCATAGGCGACGCGTGCAGGCTGTGCCATAGGCAACACGTTGACTCAACGCAGAAGAGTCACATTCTGTTTGATTTGCATATTTCATATTTTAAAATCAATCTGACTACAATCTAGAAATCCCAGAAATCAGATTTGGGCTGGCAGTCTGATCAAGGCCAAACAAATGTCCCTGTTTCTGAAAACACACTAAAATCTCAAAAACACAGAGACAGAAAGAACCTTTTATTAGCTTAGTCTGATGAATACGCTGCCCTTATACTCAGTGCATGATGGATCTGCTCATTGCTCTCTGAGTAATGTAGGATTTTGAAGTTGACAGGTAGAGTGATGGCCCTTACAGTTTGGCTAAAAGAAAGATGTTTCAGATCAAACAAGATGAATCTTATCACATGTGAGCTCTCTGGACAACCGTTACTCTTACAGTGCTTCCCAGCAATACCTAGCAACATACAATCTGGCACAGCTCAGAGATTTGACTTTGCAGCTTATTGAGTGGTGGAGTGATTAAATGTGTGTGTGGTCAGACTTCTGTCACTATAATAAGCCATTAGTTGTGAAGATCTGGCTTAAATTACATGAATGAATATTATTATTACTTTTCTTATTGTTTTTATTTAATAAAAAAGATAGCATCTAATGTACTGTAGGGTTAAAGGTTATAAGACCAGAGTTTCAGCCTTAAAAAAACAATAATGTTCCTGCATATTATTTTAATAAGCTAAATTAATGTGCTCCTCAGTTCTGATGTATCTGTTCTTCCATTTTTCATTTTAAGATATTTAGTCTCCTGGTCAGAATCAGAATAAATCCTGACATGCAACAGAGGGTTCTTGTTTTGTCATGAAATAATTTATTTTCCAGTGTGGGCTGCACATTATTCCACATTATTATACGCCTGCTTGCCAAAACGATAAAATAAAATGTTCACTGTATGTCATTTAAATAATTAATAATTAATTAATTAATTAATTAATTAATAAAAATTAATTGTTATTGCCGTTTCAAAGTTCTTCAAGTCAGATAAAATGCCGCAGGTGTTGGGTAGCAAGGAGTTAGAGTACCTGCAGACTCGTCATCTTGCGTATTAATAGGCTAAGCATTTTATTTAACGTGTTTCCATTCATTTTCAGTTTATTTTAACATTTTGGTCAAATCTTTATGTCTGCAATTCCTCTCGGCTGCTCCTCAGCCTCCAGGAACTCTGAACAGAACATGCCTCTGAAGCGTCTCCGCTCTACAGCCAATCAGAGATGCTCCCTCCGGAGTACTGATCAGTTGCACCTGCTTCTCATTTGTTGAGGCCTATATAAACGGACTCTATTCAAGCCCTCACTGTGAAGTATTGCCTGTTGTTTACTTGAGCATACCAAGCAGGTTTCTGACTGTGCCCTTTTAAACGGGTTGCCTTCTATTTTGCCCTGTGGTGCATGAACTTCACCTGTCTTTTGATCACTTTTTTGCCTGTTGATTTTCAGTAAACTGACTTTTTTTTTTTTACTTAATCTGCATGTGTCTACCTTTGATCTCTCACAGCTTGATGTGTCTCTTCCCTTTTTCTGTTCTAATGTTATTTTATTTTATTTTTTTCTGAAAATTAGGCCAGCAGTCCTAAATGCTCCCATATTCTTTATAAATATTAAAACTTATAGTAAAATTTCAGTTTTATTGAGTCTCGCAAGGTGTCAATAAATCATTGCTGTTAGATATATTAGATACCATTTTTAGGTACAATAATGAATATCTGTATAATTGACTACTTGATATGAAGGATCTGAATCAGGAACAGTAAGCATGTTACCGATGGTAGCAGTATTAAAAAATATAAAATCTCTGAATGTTAGAATGGCCCATTCAAATGAACGAAATGTTCTGCATCATTCTGAAGAGCTGCTTGGTAAATTGTACCTAAATGTTGCCTATTTTTGATTTTGTGATCCACCTTGTGACTTCTTATTAATGTAAACTTGTGTACTTGTGAACAGCTTCAAATGCTGTTGTTCCTCTTTGTGTGCAGGACTCTAAGCGTTGTGTGGACATCGTCCAGTCTCCCTCTCTGGACGTTTTTTTACCAGAAGACGAGGATAATCCATATGAGTCTGTGGCCACAGCTGTCACACGCAAACCCTGCTCACTGGACATCCACCTTCTCAACACCTGTCCTCGCAATGGTTAGTTACTGTATTCTTTACACATATGTGACCCCACCAGGGAAAACCAGGCCAAAGTCTTTTTTTTCAAAATTTTTCAAAACTTTTTTGTGAATTTAAGTTTTGTTTTTGATCAAAATATGTACTACAATAAATATCTGAGACTATTATTTTTCATTTACAGCAATAATAAAGAGTGGCTAAGTTTTGTCGCTAATGTGAGTGACACGATATTTAGACGATATCTCAGTAAATTGCCCAGTGACTTTGGCCTGGTTTTCCCTGGCGGGATCACATATACCCTATCTTGTACTGTACCCTACCCAGGTCCAGCAGCACTTTGCCCTTCATTTTTTTTTATATTTTCCCTGCTCTAAGACATCTCATCCAACAATCAGTTTACAAACATTTTGTTACTGGAAGTTTTTGTTTGTTACAGAGAAACATTAAACAGAGTGATGAGCAGGGCTTCTAAAATGAATGAGAGATATATGCATTCAAGAATAAATAAAAAGGTCATAAAATGAATGAATCTTAAAGTACCACTCTAGTCTTCAGGCAGATCACTTCATCAGAATCAATGGGGTATAGATCATCAGTGAGTATTGTTTATGTAAACGATAACACTTGTTGAGGTGTCCCATTATACTGAACTAATGCGCAACATTAATCTATAATGGGACACATTAAAGGATGCCATCCCACTTATACCCCAATTGTCACACAGTAAGACATTTTTATGTACAAAGAGTGCATGCAGAGTAATCAAAAAAGAAGACAATGTGTTTGTGGTAGGATACGACTTTCTTTTGTCCTTAACTAGAATAACAGAATGTCCTGTTAGCTTTTTACCCAAATAATTGTGAATAACTTTAATACTAATGAAGATATGCTGATGGAATTTGAAGTAAATATACTTCAGTACCCAGTATGAACACCATGAACACTACTCCTGTACAGTGCACTTATATACAAATCATTGGATGAAATTACTAACATCTTGTGCTGTGTCCACGAAGATAACTGAGGGCTTTAATGTCTCACTGCAGCAGCAGGCAACTGATAGTGCCGGCTGCTCAGGCGCCGGCCTCTACTCCTACAGCCATGGATATTAGCCGTCCCCTCTACCCACACTGTAATTGTACATGTCAGCCTTTTTCACACAGACTGAGGTATATTTTATCCAGATGATTAAAGTTATTCATTGTCATTTGGATGAAGCAAATCAGACACCCTGTAGTTACCATTCAAAGTTTTCAGGGCATTGATAAAGAACAGTGATTTTTTACTGCATAAATGTCCTTTTATACAGAATTAAAAGACACTTGCCAGCCAATCACAAAAGAGTATTTCTTATCATTTATCATATAACATCAAATAACTTCTTGTTGCACCATAAAATATTTAATGTATAAACCTAGAAATGAAAAAAATGATCCTCTGTTCAGATGTCTATGCCTTGTGAATCTGAATGTTTTTCTAAACTTATGTTCCACACAAACACTGCTGCACAGCTCTGTCATAACAAAGGCACCAGAGATCACTTCACGCGCGCGCACACACACACACACACACACACACACACACACACAGATGAGCTTGTCCAATCAGCAGTCTCTCTATCCTCCACACCTCCACCTGTCCAAACCCACTGAGGCAGTTCCTTGTTACCATAGCAACCTCCTCCTCCCCCCTGTTTGTGTGGTGGGCTTGTAGTGGTGGCTGAAGGAATCTCAGCCCTTCCACTTTCTGCTGCAGTCACATCTGCAGCAGCAGCATCACTGTGCTGAAAGTTCAGGTTGTCGTGGAAACGGGCCCAGTGAGTCACCTGCAGGTTGCCATGGTGACATGCCCTGCTGAGCTGGGTTGCCTGTAGGTACAGTGATTCACACCTGCTGCACTGAGAGTGTTTATCCACCTCAGTCTCCACACCATCTCACCATCTCCCAGTTTACACAGCATTGTACACTGCTCCGGGACTGTGTGAGTGTTTGTGTGTGTGTGTATATGTGTGTGTTTGTCTATGTGTGCATGCGTGTGTCTTTATGTGAGATTACTGGAGAGTAGCTCACAAAAGCCATTCTCCTGTGATAAGAGTCCAGTGTGTTCCTGAGAGAGAGAGAGTTCAGGATTATAGCAGACTTGACTTTGGGCCTTTATTTTCCTCTATAAGAATACAATCAGAGCTCACAGGAGTCATTCACAGTCTGTTTATACAGCAGCCTGTGAGTCTGTAGCAGATTAGAGCCTAAGGTCTGCAGATATTTGGTATGTGACTTTGAGCTACATGTATCACTCCTCACAGTGCTGGTGTGCAGGCACTGTTTACTTTTCATATCATATCCCATGTCCGTCCCTGAAATTGTGCATTTCCATTGGTCTATGTGCTCTTTTAGCTTTCCTAAAGCTGAAGACTTTTTTTCAAACTAATTAAAACAAATTACTTAAAATATTTTAATTATATTAATTCAAGTTTTTTTGGCCATATTTGATTTGTAATTATTAAAATTGCTTGTACTTATAATAAAACAAATACAAAACAATACTATATTATACAATACTATACTATTCTATGCTATATTATTGTAAGATTGCAGTGCAGTACGAGGTTACGGAAGCAGAGGGATTCAATGAACTTGGTTTATTGAAGACACACACAACACTGTCGCTAAGAAGTGAATGTAAACGCTGTGACTTTGAAGTCATCGACATGGACTTTCTGACAACAGAGTGACAGATGAAGGACTCCAACACAGGGAGGGATATAAAACACAGATTCATGGAGGGATATACGAGAGGGCTGTGAACTTCACAGGGCTAAGGTGCATACAATGAACTAGATGACATGATGTGACGTGACTAGGGGTGTGGACATGAAGACATGATACAAACATAAACAAGAGTTCAAGGCATACACAACAGTGACCAAGACAAGGCAAGGGGCATGGCCAGGGTCACAGCATCAGGCAGGGAGGGTCACAGCTATACTATACTATACTATACTATACTATACTATATACAACTATACAAACAAGATCTTAAATAGTTGAGTGGGTTAATTAGTGTTTACATGTTTACATTTACAGTGTATTCCAACTACAGTTCAGAACATTCTCACTGTTATGTGGACTGTAAAGCATGACTTGAGGAAACCAATTAGCCTAAGCCATGTGAGTTTACTTACAGTATTACACTGTGTTTACTCTGTTAGTGTGTGTGTTCACTGCACTGATGGGATAAATGTGGAGGTCAGTTTCCTACACTCAAAAAATACTGGGCCAGGAAACCAGTGCTGGGTAAATATTAGATAGAACACATACTGGGTTCTTTTAGTTGTGTGGAGTTGTTACAACAATCCATCTGTGAGCTTGCACAGTGCTGGGTTAACATAGCCAATGTTGTTGGGTTGTTTTTCCCACCAATGCCATAATGCTGCTATAATTTTACATTAGTCTAGCCTTGTTTGCCTTATGCACTAACTTTAACAAATGTTATGTATCCTGGGAACGTAAAGTACCAGTCAAAAGTCTGGACACAGCTTTTGGACCTTCAGTGATTTGTCATGATTTAAAAATGTTCTGTATTGTAGATTAATACTAAAGTCATCCAAACTATGAAGAAATACATATGTAATTATTTAGTAAACCAAAAAGTGTTAAACAAACCAGAACATGTTTATATTTTACATTCTTCACAATAGGAACCTCTTGCTTAGATGGCAGCTTTCTTGGCATTTTCTCAGTCAGCTTTATGAGGTAGTCACCTGGAATGGCTTTCAGTTAACAGCTGTGGCTTGTCAAGAGTTCATAACTTGCATTTCTTGCCCTCTTTATGGGTTTGAGACCATCAGTTGTGTGCCCTCTTTGAAGAATCTGAAATTGAAAACATTTTAAAATCTAAACTTTTGATACTTTTGGTACTGTATATTCATAAATTGAAGATGCCAAATGAAAATTAAACATATTTTTTATATTATTTGTAAAACCATTAAAAGTACTCAAATGAACTATAAACAATTAACATTAAATATGCTTCTTACAGATTTAAATTTGCATGTGAGATGAAATGTAATCATCAGCAACAGAACTGATGTAACCCAAGTGCTGGGCTAATAACAACTGGGTTCAGAACACTGATCTAAATTCTGGGTATTGGTAGTGATCCAACAAACTTAGATCAGCTTCTGGGTAGAAATAATAACCCAACATTTTTAGAGTGTATATGTATATAGTTCCATATAAAAAAATTATTTTGTGAAAATGTTAATTGTTGTTAATAATTTAATAAAAAAGCTAAACTATAATTTTTATATTAATTATACATAAAGTGATATTTTGCTGTCAGTTTTGTTTATTTTGAGTAAATTACTATTGAAACAGTGTCAACATTAAAAGAAACAAAACAGACTTCAGTTACTTTACATGTAATGAATATAAAATATATGACCGTTTAACTTTTTAAGTTAAATTAAATGTTTTCATGATATATTTTTTTTTTCATTTTTGGGGATGTATTAGCAACACAGTGGTAATGTATTTTACATAATACAATGTGACTAGCATTTTTGATCTCATAATTTAACTTGTCTTAAGCTCAAAACTGTAGAAAAAAATTGTTTTTCCTATGGCATCACTGTTGATTATGGAAAACCAACTGATGATAAAATAAAGGCATCTACACTATCAGCATCATTATATCCTACTGTCCTACCTGTATTGTACCAAACACACACAAACATATACACACATGTCTTTAAAGAGATCTAAATAAGTACTCTCTGAGAATCTGCTCATTATGTCCTTTACAGAAACTACAATCATTCAGTAAATTATGACAGTTCTTCTGTCTGCTCTTTTAAATTGTAGCTAACATTAATTGATCTGATATTTAATTCATTTAAATTGCTGAGATTTAGAAAAGTTATTCTTGGTTCATTAAAAGTGTCATTTTTTATATCTAATCTGGGTTTGAAAAAAGTTAAGTGTAGAGTGTAATGAAACCCTTCATTACAGTATTAGTGTATGACAGATGAAACTGCTTCTCTGAGCTTAAACATTAGAGCTGGGAAATATTGTTATTGTAAAATATATTATTTTAACTTTAGATGTAATTTATGCATATATTGTGTCATCAGTACTTTTTAAATCAAACACAATACAGATGTAGGCTAATTACAGAGACCCTGTAAACAACTAATGTACAGTAATTAAATGAACTGCATAGCAACAAATAGCTAATTGAATGCCACTATTATTGTATTAATATTGTTTATTAAATTCCTTTTCCTTTCTAAGCCACATTGCATGTGTAGTTTTTCATAGCCTTTTTAAACATGGTACTATTGTACACTTTACCCTCAGTCAAATGAAATATCCTGATAGAGTGTGTGTTGTGAAAATGTCCATAATCGAGGATGTTATAGTTTTGCTATTCTGTTCATCCTTCAATTGTATTGGCAATTGGCAAAGTCAATTAATGAGGCAGCTGTGGTTAGGGATCTGGTCTTGTGAGCGGAAGGTTACTGGTTCAATTCCTGGGCAGGTCATGACTGAAGTGCTCTTGAGCAAGGCACCTAACCCCCAACTGCTCCCCGAGTGCTGTGGATAGTGCTGCTCACCACTTCGGGCACATGTCCACAGGCTAGTGTATTTCACTAATGTGTGTGTTTCACTGGGTTAAATGCGGAGATCTAATTCCATTGTGTGCAAACTGTATTGACAAAGATGTTTCATCTGAAGTCTCTCTGGGCATCAGTTTTTTTTTACCTGATTTAACCAAGGTTTCCGCGGGGTCTTAAAAAGTCTAAAATTGAAAACTTTAAATTTAAGGCCTTAAAAAGTCTTAAAAACAGCCAGATATCCATCCAAGGTCTTAAATTAAATTTATTAAAGTCTTAAATTTTTACTTTTATTTCCAGAGAAACGTAGTCTAATCGGAAGTTAGTTCTGCTGACGTCGACTAAATGCGTCAATGTAAATGTAGTTCTGTGTTCTATGTGTTTCTGGGGGAGCTACCAGTGTGGGAACTACAAATCCCATGATAACTGCATTCTAACACGCCCGTTGGTTAACACTGTTTGCAACTTTTGTCGCTACATTTAGCAAGTTTTCAGACTTTTTTCCTTAAAAAAGTGACTAGTGACAAATCTAGCGACTTTTCCCGGTGTTATTTGATATGGCATTATGCGTTATATGCCACAATTCTGAGCGCGCATGTGCATATGTGTTGAGCGAGCAAGAAAATTTTAACATGCACGTGAATACAATACAAATACAATACAAATCTCTCCTGTGTGCTCAACCTTACTCAGTTGCAAGCTTGCACAACTCAAAACCCTTGAAACTGAAATTGGTGATAAAAAAGAAGAACTCAGACATATGTAGGGTTAGTTTATATTTAGACATGCTAGTGTTGTGTTGGTAAGGTTACTTGTGTTGAGAATGTAACTATTTTGATTATCTGTTCTAATATTGAATGAAATTAATCATTTTCTATAAGTGAATTAATACAAATTAAATGTTTTGAGAATATTTGGGATCATTAGAATGTTTCTGGCAATTTGTCATGTTGGTCTTAAATTTCACTGGGAATGGTCTTAAAAGGTCTTAATAAAGTCTTAAATTTAACTCACTGAAACCTGCAAGAAGCCTGTTTAACCTGATTTTCTCCCCAATGTGTTTGGTATCCAATCGACCCGCCCATTCGTTGACTCTCCCTATCATTTGTAATGTCCCTGACTCTAGGAGGGTGCAGACTAGCACAGGCCTCCTCTGATCCGGAATTCAGAACATTCGTCAAAACAATTCATCAAAACAGTGCCCACCCCTCATGCCACCCCAGCAAAGCAGGGTTTGCTCATTTCTTCCTCAGGACTTTGTTGTCAGATGCAATGACACATATTACAGAAGACATTACACACTTTGGGAAGGAAACACATTAGGAGACTCCTATCAGAGGAAAATCAGGAATGTTGGTGGGTGTGGTCCTAACAGGAAGTGAGCGTTATTGCACCACAACACCGTTAGGATGTCTACACAAGTCTGCACTTCAGATTAGAGCAGAATTTGTTCATAGTTCCATGGCAGAATGATGTGACGTGACGTGTCAAAAGTAAAGACGAGGCATCATGCATAGTCTTGGATTGTGTTCTGAGATTCATGGCTGGTGTAGACCATAGACTGATTATAAAATTATAAAAATCATTTTGATTTTGTTATCGCTCGCTCACAGTGCTTGCTGTTAGGACACACTGTTACTGTAGATTAATACAGAACTTTGAGAGAGAGTAACTGTATTGTGTTCATATCTCTGTTAGTAAACACAGGCCTAGCCTTGAGGCAGCTGTGACACTGTTTTTGCAGTTCCTAATTGGAGATTTAACCTCTAAAGCTTTGTGAAAGCAAACACAAGATACTGACCTTCAAGAATCTCGAAGCTCTGTAAGTGTGAGTGCCCGGATGGAGAGGCGCTGTGGACGGTCTGTGGTGTGAGCGAGTGGTTAGAGAGCAGTGGTGGGCTGTCAGGAGGGATTTGAGTGTGAAGAGGCAGGAGCTGCCTTGGGCTTGGTTTAAGCCTTGGCTGTGTTGCTGCTATTTTGGTAGAGCTGATCCTGGTAGAGTGAACCACCACTTCCCAGTCTACTTTGATCCACTTCCCCTCTTGCTGCAGCACACTCTCTGGTGAGGGTCATGTTCAATTACAGCAGCATGTGATGAGCTAAAGAGTAAAAGTATCCTGGCTTTCCTTCATCGTGCTCCAGATTTGTGCAGTTATCCCTGCCTGAACCCGCAACGGTCCCATAGTTAATAGTCCTGTAAGGCAGAAATGAATTTTCTTTGCTTATTTATGTGTTGTACTCAGATTTACCTCCCCCATTCCCCAAATCACTGAGGTCCCCTTTGCTCGCTTAAGTGCCTTGAGTGCATCACTAATGGGATGGGACAACTTTCTGCAGCTGAATAAAGATGAAATGGATCATTTTATTTGGGAACAGAAATGAGAGGCACAGACTAGTGACATCTGGAGTTTAAAACCTTTTAATCAAAAGAACAGGCTCATAACCTTGGTGTACTACTGGCTCAGATCTCACTTTTAGTAATCATATAAAACATTTACTAAATCAGCTTTTTATCACTTCAAGAACATCAACAAGATCAGGTCTAAACTAGACCTGCACAACCTTAGCCATGCCTTTATTTGTAGTAGGATTGATTATTGTAATGGTCTACTAACTGGTTTTCCAAAAAAGGAAATAAAATGACTTTTTTTAATTAAAAATGCCGCTGCAAGAGGGCCCTGAGTGGCTCAGCAGGCGAAGACGCTGACACTGACACTATGACCAGAGGATTGCGAGTTCAAATCCTGGTCATGCTGTTTGCCATCAACAGCCGAGGCCCAAGAAAACAAAAATTGGCAGTGCTCTGTCCAATTACAATGTCCAATGACTCGGGCGTCTACTGATTGATTGGTCCATTCAAAACTAGAGACCCTGTGCTTTCCTCCAAGCGCATTGGCTCTGCAGTGATCGTGTATCAGCGGTAGTTTTAAAAGAGGCAGTGGCTGTATCACACGCAGTGGAGGAGGCGTTTCCATGTCTTCACCCTCCTAAAGTCAGGGACAGTGCAAAGTGATGGGGAGAGCCACTAATGGGTTGGGTTAATTGGTGACTACCACACTGGGAAACGGAGAAAATTGACAAAAATTATATTTTAAAAAATGCAGCTGCAAGAGTTTTGACTAGAAGCAAAAGAAGGGCACACATTACTCCCATTCTGAAACCCTTACACTGTCTACCAATTTGTTACAAAAATAGATTTTAAGGTTCTTTTATATAAGGTTCTTTTATATTCTTCTATAAATCAATTAATGGTGCAAGACCAGCATACTCATCTGATATACACTGCAAAAAAGCACCTCACAAAAACTAGAGAAATTTTTTTTTATTATTTTAAGATTTCTTAAAATAAGCCACATAATCTTATACTTGCAGTGCTTTTTAAGACAAAAAATCTTGGCAAAGAAAAAAATAAGATTTATCGCCTTAATATATGCTCATTTTACTTGCTAAGATTTTGTTTTTTTGCAGTGCAAACCATAGTCATACCCTGTAACTGGTAAATAAAGCTCAAGATGAGATGAAATATCTTATAAAGAAAAAGTTAGACATATGTTCTTAGAATGAGTTTATTTTTCTTGTGCAAAACTTGCTTGTTAAGAATATTTTTTTCTTTTTAGACAAAAAATAAGAAAAAATGTCCATAAACAAGGTTTTTTTTACTTTATTAAAAATCGTTTTTTTTTTTTTAAGTGTAGAGCAGATATATCAGCTAAGTAGAAATCTCAAAGCACTAGAAACCAGTCAGTTAGTCCTGCCTAAGATAAAGACTAAACATGGAGAAGCACTGTTTAGTTATTATGCTGCTTTTAAATTGAACCAGATTGATTTATCACGGTTTTCTTCTTGTTTCTTTTAATTTTACTGCTTTATCTCTGTATATCATAATTTGTAAAGCACTTGGAATGACCGTGGTGTATGAAAAGTGCTGTATAAATAAACTTGCCTTGCCTTACCTTGTAACAGTGGCCACCAACCCTGTTCCTCGAGATCTACCTTCTTGTAGGCTTCACCTCTAAACCAACCCTAACACACCTCATTCTGTTAAGAACTGCTGAAGGCAATAATTAGAGGATCAAGTGGGGTCAATTAAAGTTGAGTTAAATCTGTAGGAAGGCAGACCTCCGGAGCAGGCTTGGTGACCACTGGATATTCAGTCCATATACACAAACAGAACTGAAATATATCTTCTTTACATTTTGTCCTGATTATGATACCGCATATCAACAGCCATGACAAATTTTAATTCAAATGTGCCTGGCTGTTGGGAAATAAATGTATCACTGAGACCTTCAGGCCTACATATCTGAAAGCAGGGACTGAAGTTTATTTTTAGCGGTGTCCCTGAAGATTACAGTCCAGGCTTAACAGTTTGTTACATACATTTCAACCCAGATTGCTTTTGAAACATGGTGTGCCTCATTTCACTTGTGTAGGGGTAACCCAATCACACCTGCACTCTGTTTTGACTCTGTATACACCAGTCAGCCACAACAGTAATGACACGCACAGACAAAGGGAATAACATTGATTATCTCATTACAGTAGTTCATGTGAAAATCTGGGATATAGATGGTTAGAGAACAGTCAGTTCTCATAGGCAACATGTTGGATGCTGGACAAGAATATTTAACCACACAGACCTGAGACACTTTGAAAAGAGCTGAGTAGTTAAGGCCAGACTGCTGGTCAGAGGCTTGTGTGGTGCTCCTGGTCAGCAGTGGTCAGTATCAACTAACAGTGGTCTCAAAATTTCTCAGATCTTAATCTGACCAAAAGCCAAGTTCAGACTAAAAGACGATGATGATGATGATTATTATTATTATTATTATTATTGGCCAATTTTCTCCCATTCCCAATGTGGTAGTAGCCAATTAACCCAACCCATCCACTAGGGGCCACTAGGAGGGTGAAGGCATATACAAACCTCCTCTGCTGCGTGTGATGCAGTCACCGCCTCTTTTCTAACTACCGCTGATACACCGTCACTGGTGAGCCAAAGCGCTCGGAGGAAAGCGCAGGATTCCCAGCTCCGAATGGACCAATCATCATGGAGCCAGCAGACATTGCATTGTGAAAGTGAATTGGAGAGTGAGAGCGCCATCTACCCGCCCAAAGAGAGCACTGCCAATTTTTGCTCTCTTGGGCCCCGGTTGTTGATGGCAAACGGCATGACTGGGATTCGAACTCGCGATCATAGTGTCAGCGTCTAAGCCTGCTGAGCCACTTTTAGTGATACTTGAAAGTGTTTGTTTGAAAAAAAATTATGCATAGTACTGCACATATATTACATATAAAACACCCTAAGTACAGTTCAAGCCCAAGCTTTCTAACTAACAAAGCAGCATTCTGGGTGGGCAAATCTTTAGCACTGACACAGTGTTGGGAGGAAATACCCTCATTACTCTCCTCTATGCCTCATTTCCCTTGTGGATCAGCATCTTACAAGAGCTCATGTCCACAAGTGCAAAACTCAACCGCGAATGAATCCTCAGATTACAGGACAAGGCCCATTGAGCAGTCTGCATCACAGTGAGGGGCCAGGCTTTATCAGAGCAGCAGTGGATTTTTAACACCCTAATGTACACAATTTCTGCTGCTCTGTGATGTTGGACATACACACACATACACACCTTAGACCCCCTTAGTGAAGACACATGTTCTGATCTGTGGCTAACGGTGTCTCCACCCCCTGCTCTCAGAGAAAAGCAGCCTCCAGCCGTCGGCTCCGTAGAGAGAGAGACAGGACGGAGGCAGAGTACAGCTGAGACACACAAGTCTGCCATTTTGTTTCATTTATTAACACAGTGCAGTTTAACGCTTCATGAATATTCCAGTGTCATTTGCATAGTGAAGGAGGAGGTCTCCTCTGTATTCATGACACTGCTGTGTGGGCGTGTGTGGGTGTGTGTGGAGGAAAGGCTGCAGGAGATGGAGCAATGGAGAAAAGTGCGTGTGGGAGCATATGGGAGTGCACACAGATACACACACACACACACACACACACACACACACACACACACACACACACACACACACATGCATAGTGAAAACACCATATATAATTAGTCACATCTAACAGGAATTTGTTGCTTTGAAGGGAAGGGGGGAGTGCGCAATAAATGAACAATATGCTCGCACACAGAGGAATCTGACCTTTGCAGTTTACCCATCTGTGCAGTGAAACACACACACACACTTGTGAACACACTAGGGAACAGTTAGCACAAGTGAAGCAGTGGGTAGCAGTTGGGAGTTAGGTGCCTTGCACAGGGGTGCTTTAGTCATGTCACTTCATGTGACAAGTCAGGATCCCTAAACACCAGGCCACGACCACCCCAAATAAAGCAAAATGATCCCTGACTGGAAATCGAACCCGGGCTGCAACAGGACCAGTAGGGACACTGTACAAAGTAGCTAATATCTTGTTTATGGTTCAAAGTTCAACCGTACAAAGAGTCTGGTACCAGTTGTTGTTTTTGGTGCTCCTCAGCCATCATCTGGAGTTGTTCCGCTTATCAGCAGCTCACTTTACTCAACATATTGAAGCATTCATTATCTAAACCAGTTATTGGATGATAACTTCAAATTATCTTCCAAGAGCCAAGCTCAGAGGTGAACTCTCAGAGGACAATGAGCGAAAGATGACAATGGGAACGACTTCAAATCAACTGCAGAGAAGGCTGAACTCTACCCAGAAAACCAAATGAATGTGATAAATGGAGTGACTGTTGGTGTAATGCCTGAAGATGGGAGCCTGAGGCCAGAATGCACACAACTTGTTGCTGAGGAAGAGCTGATGATTCTTCTGAGGACAGCTTGTGCATATGACATGGTTAGGTCAGAGCCTTTTGGGTGCCTAGTTGTCAATGTTGATGAGAGAAAGGACAGTTCAAAGCTGAAAAATGTTCAAAGTAGGACTCATGGCAAACTGGAAGTCGTGAAGATGGAAATGGATAATCTACACCAGGGGTTTTCAACTGATCTTAGTCCGGGACCCACATTTCCTCATGGTCATTAAGTCATTACCCACTTTTATAGAAAACAACCCAAACAAATTTATTTTTGAAAAATAGTTTTGAAATTTCGGGGGGACACGACCGGCGGTGTGGGGTGCTGGAAAATAAATTAATATTATGAATTACATTACTATTATTAAACTAACGAATAACTATTATTATTACAATACATTACTTACAAATTGACTTATATTTTACTTGTTACTATTAATAATATACTAATAATAACTATTATTATTACAATACATTACTTACAAATTATGATTTATATTTTACTTGTTACTATTAATAATATACTAATAATAACTATTAAGTGTTATTAATAATAAAATAATAAAATGTATATTTATCATTAAATATATATTAATATATTACATATTATTATTAAATATTTATTTTATTTAATTTAATTTAAATAATTTATTTTATTTTATAATAATATAACTTGTAAATAAATATAATATAACTGTTAAAAGCATGTAGCATAAAATTATCATCCAATCCTTTTCAGTCAACTTCACTCCAACTCATTACCACAAATTTTACACTTATGTTTGGACTGTATGGTCAACAGACCTCATTTACATAAAATTATTCCTCCTTTCTGAGTAAAAACAAACAGAAATTCTTAATTATTTTGCCAATAGAGGCATGTAAATGGACGGCTTATCACAGACTGGTAGTTGCGCACACACAGGCACAGACTCAAATGTTAAATGCTGTTTGATGGAGTGACAGCAGGGACAATCACATGTTAGCAAGAAACAGTCTAAAGTTAAACAGGCTTCAGATTGAGCGGCTTGGATTTCTGCTGGGTCCTAATGCTCGACCTGTCTCCTTTTAATACAGCGTAACATTGTTTTTGGCAGGTAAAAACTACAGGGGACCAAAACTGCCTTTTTAAAAAGAGAAACCGACACGTCCCGTCCCACCCTCAAATTACGTCCGTGCCTTCAGCTCATGAAGTCCTCTTTTCAGAGGCAAGATGACAAAACGCAAATATAACCCAGAGCATTTGAAATGTACATTTTCATTCATTGAGGACAAACATGGACAGAAACCTCAGTGTGTTTTTTGTAATGAAGTGCTGGGCATGAAAACATCCAAAGTAATGTGACATTTACAAACAAAACATGTACCTTATGTAAAGCCAAGCCGGTAGAGCTTTTTAACATCATCACAAATTTAAAGAGAAGGGTAACGGGCAAACAAATGGTGGTTGTATGCTGCACGTGTCTGATGCCTGCCTCTCTGTGTCTTTGTTCAAGATAAACGACGAGTACATCTTCAGATTTTTTCATTAATAATAAAGTTTACATTTTTAATTCTTTTAAAATGTATTTATTTTTTACAAACTGTCTGCGACCCACCCAGAACGTGTCGGTTGCGACCCACCAGTTGAAAATCGCTGATCTACACAACACACTTGGAATGAGCGAATTAAAATGGTTTGGATTAGGGTCCTTGATTACAATCAAAACCCAAACCTGATGCGAGCAAGCCAAAGGCGACAGTGGCAAACAAAAAACTCCCTTGAGGCTGGAAGAAGAAACCTTGGGAGGAACCAAGACTCACAAAGGAGATCCATCCTCCTCTGATCAGACTACTGATAGAAATTTACATCATTAGTTAAGTCTGACATTGTGCTGTAGTGTAAAATAATAATGATGTTAATTATAGTGATAATTGCATCCATATGGGGTCAAACTAAAAGTGCATCAGCCTGGAAGCATCAGTCTGATTATTTCTAGCAGGAGTCAATTTCTTCTTCACTGTAATTGATGAACATTAACTGAACATTGTAAGTCATGAACAACCAAGATCAAATGGAGTGGCTTTCATTGTCAATAAGAATGTCAACAAGACTGTTATTGAATGCAATGCTGTAAACGATCATTTTCTGACCATTTTCATTCACCATTCAACGTTAGAGACATCCAGGTTTAAGTGTCAACAGTGGATGTTAAATTGACTAGAAGAAAGTAGAAAATAGTCAATTGACTTGTAGAAAGTACTGGAAATGTGCTACTGTGTTTACATTGTTCTTTTAAAGGGAACACGTTATATAAAACTTATCCCAGTCAGTTGTTTGTGGGCAACCTACATCTGAAAACATGAAATTCAACAAGCCATTCTGATTTGGCTCCCCTTATTATGCAATAGAATTATCTCAACCCAATGGAGTAGCTCTGTGCACTGCTTGAGAACCCATCAAGACCATTTTGTTTGTATGAATGAGAGAGAAACTTAAACATGAGGTCTTCTGTGCAGAACCAAACCGGTACATGTGTGATAACCCATTTGTATCTGACTGCATTTTTGACCTGTGTCCATGGCAGTGCAAGAACATCCAAGTATTTATGGTGATTTCTGCTGTGTTTTGTGGTGATTTCTGTGTGAAGCCAAAGTTAGCTTATTTCTCAAATTTCAGCCATTACATTCAGGTCCTGCAGGGGGAGATGGCAATAATGCTTAATGCTCATTGGCTGAAATCATTCTACTGAAAAGGTGGGTGGGCAAAGAACATGTCCTCTAACTGGTTGGTATGAATATGGTACTGTGCAGTTTAATATGTGGTATGTTTTGACTGACACGTCACATTTCATTAAGGGAACTGTTAATATGTCACCATTAATCTAGAGTATGAAAAGGTTTATACAGTAAAGAGTGAATGAATGTTACACTTATATGTATACACTCATATCAACCTCACACACCGATGAGAAGCATCAGCCAATCACGCACAATGTACTCTCAACCGAAATCCACCTGGAGGACAGCACTAGGGGGCTCACCCAGAACAGAGTGCCAATCGTATCTGGGCATACACACATACACATACATTCTTACACACAGACATACACACACCAGTGTAATTTTTAGAGTAGCCAATTCACCTGATCTCCATGTTTTTGGACTGTGGGAGGAAACCAGAGACCCCGGAGGAAGCCCACACAGACACGGGAAGAACATGGAAACTCCACCCAGATATGGACTTGAACCCAAGACCTCAGCGCTGAGAGATGAATGTGTTAACCACCAAGCCACTGTGTTGCCTGTAAAATAATTCAGAATGGACTAAACCATAAAAATTCATGATTGTGATCTATTATGTGTATGCAAATCGCTGTTTTCAGACTTCTAGTCAATGCTTTTTTTATTTACTGACACAGTAAGAATCACCTCAAACAATTCTATTCTCTGCAGGTCAGTATCAGGTAGGACAGTTCAGAGCTGTTTAGTTTTTTTTGTGTTGTTTGTTTATTTATTTTCATTATCATATTGTCCTTCAGTCTGATCTGAGAGTGTGAGCAGAATGTAGATGCATGTGTGAAAGAGAATTTTCTTCTCTTATCTCACATTAGCAGTTTCACTTTCTAGTGAAGCTTGCAATTGCTTCACACGTATCATGTTCAGTAATAATAAGGGAACAAATTAAAATGTTATGCACATTCTGTTCAATAACTGGTGTGTGTACTGTATGGTTATGTATTTTATATCTACATCATTGTAATACTGGTTTAATTTCATAGTGCATAGTCCAGTGTAGTGTTGTCACGATACCAGAATTTTTATTTTAATACTGATACCAAGTGTAGTACATCAAGCCTCCAAACTAAGTTGATACTCTGGCTATAAATAAATTAAAAACACTCCTCATTGTCTTTAACACTAAATATTTCATTGATAGAAGAGAGAAAACTCATTTTTACAGCTTGACTAACATGTCCTGTTTTTAAATGTAATCTTTGTAATCCATACAGAGCAGCAAAAAACAGTCTACTGTCAATGTATTTTTGAAAGTATCAAAAGTATTGTAAATTAAGTTTTAGATTTGATTTGTGCACTGAAGAGTTTTAATACTCTGGTTTTTTTCTTTTATAATTTTTGCCAGTTTTCTCCCCTTCCCAATGTGGTAGTAGCCATCACTTTTCAATGTCCCTGACTCTAAGTGGGTGAAGACATGCACACACCTCCTCTGCTGTGTGTGATACAGCCACCACCTGTTTTCAAACTACCGCTTGATACACCGTCACTGGGGAGCCAGTGCGTTAGGAGGAAAACGCAGGATTCCCAGCTCCGAGTGGACCAATCAGTAGATGCCTGAGCCAGCGGACATTGTAATGTGTGAATGATAGGGAGAGTGAGAGCACCATCTACCTGACCAGAGAGAGCACTGCCAATTTTGGCTCTCTTGGGCACCGGGTGTTGATGGCAAACAGCATGACTGGGATTTGAACTCACGATCCTCTGGTCATAATGTCAGCATCTTAGCCTGCTCAGCCACTCGGGGCCATTTTAATACTGTTAGTAGGTGATGCCACTCAATTATATTCTAAGTTCCTTTCATATTTTGTATAGCATTTCTGTTTTTGCATTAGGAATTTATCCTATTTTCTATAATGAGCTAATGCATCTACAGACTTGCTCTAAACACTGTCTTAGCCTTACAGTAACAATAAAGGTATCTTTTCTAATCTTTCAACTCAAGTCAAGTGACCTTTATTGTTTTTTTTTTTAATCAGTTATATAGAAAGTAAACAGTGAAATGAAACAGATTTCCTGCAGGACCATGATGCAACATAACACAATACAACTGCAAACAATAGAAAAATTCCAAAGGACATACAATAATATAACACAGGATGAAGGACAGGACCATGAAAAAGCGCAGCAGACAGTGTAGCACTGAGCATTACTGATTACTGAGTATAGTGATAAGGAATACGCTATAGTCAAGTACAGGTAGTCCCCGGGTTACGTTGTCCCCGGGTTACGATGTTTCGTGGTTACGACACATCTCTCATTTACTGTATAAAGCCTTGTTTTGTGTTTGGTGTGCGCGGCAGAAGAATACACGGTTACGTGGCTGTTTCATTTCATTATTAAACGTATTTTATGTGTTTTTTGATCATTACTGTGTTAGGATAGGATAAGTGCTTACAGTATGTTATTTATGTACAGTATGTACGTATGTTCCAACTTACACGAAATTCGGTTTACGACGCGATGTAGGAACCGATCAACGTGACGTAGGAACCGATCAAGGGACTACCTGTATTATATCCTAGCAACATATAGTATTTTAGCAGAAGATGTGTGTGTGTGTGTGTGTGTGTGTGTGCGTGCATGTTGGGAGATATACAACAGGTGAATGTTTGGTATATGGGTGTTTGTGTGTTGCATAATGTATACTACAGTATATAAGTTTGCTTCCAAAAAAATAAGCTAAAATAACAAAAAAAAACACATCCTCCCAGGCTTCCCTGGATGATTAACCAGCACTGCACAATGCTAATGTTAGCCAATCAGACTTAGCTCAGATATCAATCTTTTTACCTCCTGCAGAACGTCTCTCTGCATCTTTAGGCAGCAGCTCCTAGAACAGTTTTATGTTCCCTCCCATTGTGCATGCAAGCAATCCAGATTTGGAATAGCTGAGCTTGGAATAAAGTAGTTTGAAAGTGCGGTTTAAAACCCAGGGAGAGAATATACTGTAGATACAGATTTGCATAGATGATAATTCCACAACTACATTTCACTTCTTCCAGCATTGTGTGTGTGTGTGTAGCAGGATTTGTAATTATCATGTTTACATGCAATATTGCTGGAGGGTAAGTGAGACTTCTCAGTTTTGACAGGTCATTTAAGCCCAAAGTCGAAACTGTCCAAGCAGAATTCCTATTGGACAATCCTGAAGGTTGAACGTATGCTGCATATGTACCACATTGAG
Source organism: Crenuchus spilurus (assembly GCA_036984385.1). Taxonomy (NCBI): domain Eukaryota; kingdom Metazoa; phylum Chordata; class Actinopteri; order Characiformes; family Crenuchidae; genus Crenuchus; species Crenuchus spilurus. The sequence continues at coordinate 57,177 of BRDA01003182.1, forward strand.
GCACCAGACAGAGTGGAGTACCAGGGCTGCAGTTTTCAATGAGAAATGGCTAAAATAAAGTTAAACCCCCCTGGAGTCTGAAGCTATTTCAGACACTCTGAGGTAGTCTTGACGTGCGTTCACTTTTTTACAAATTACACCCATCTAAGATTTTTTTTTTCTAAGTTTTACGCAGTGTTCAGCACAAACTGAGCAACAACTGTGTCAAAACAGTAAGTGTCATACATCTATATTTTGATTAAATCTGCTCTAAATTAATTTTCAGATGTGCTGATATATATATATATATATATATATATATATATATAAAATACTGAACACTGTTATTAGATTATATAGAAATAATGATATAATCCATCCATCCATCCATCCATCCATCCACCCATCTTCTTAACCACTTAATCCTAGTCAGGGTAACAGTGAGTCCCCCTACCCCTTCATTGGGCACTGGGTGAAATACTTAAATAATGCATGTGAAAAAGTGTTGAAAAACTGAATTAAAGTGGTGTGTGTATATGTGTGTGTGTGTGTGTGTGTATGTGTGATTGATGGGATGTTTCCTCTGTGTAGTATCATGTTGTAAGAGAAGTGTAGGAGTCAGATACCGCCCTCTCTTCATCTCACTTTGTCCTCCTCACTTCTCTTTTTCCTCTTCACCCTCCCTTGCTCTCGGTAAGTAATCACACTCTGGGGAAATTACAGCAGACCCTTCAGCTCTGCTAAAGAATTGTCCGTTCCTTATGTGCACACAAGGCTGTGACTAAGATTTGACCACAAGTTCAAGTACATCTGCCATTATTATATGAACTGTAAACCACTGTAAACACTCTAATAGACACGTATAGTGACCTGTGCTTTCTGGAATGGAGAAAGGGATTTTTCTTCATTTCATACAGTTCCAGACTGAATCATGCACCTCAGTTACTAACCACAGACTTTAATGCAGATACATTAAAGCCCAGAGAGGAGCAGTCCTAGTTTAATAGTGCTTAATAGATTCTCTCTCTCTCTCTCTCTCTCTCTCTCTCTCTCTCTCTCTCTCTCTCTCTCTCTCTCTCTCTCTCTCTCAAGGCCACTCTTCCAATGTACTGGTCAGTGATGCGGAGCATCGTAACCATGGTGATGACTACACAGGTCTGACTCCAGACTGCTCTCCGCCCTCCCCTGATACAGCCCTGAAAAACATTGAGAGAGTCATCCGCCCCCAGGTACATGCACACACACACACACACACACACCTGCACAATCATGTGTGCACCCATTATGCTGTTTATTCCATTCTCAAGGTTAATGGAGCTCTTTGAGATGGAACAATGTCAGAATATAATCTTCTGGAGACAATAAGACCGTTTTAAAGCTTCCATACTGTGCAAAACTTTACTCTGATTAACCTGGCAATGATAAGTAGAACAGGCTCCATCACTCATTCACTTTACTCGCTCATTCAAACAGTGTGAAGTCCAAGTCTGATCCAGGTTAGATTGTTTTAATTAAAGTTACATATATATATATATATATATATAATTGTAACTTTGTACTTTGGCTCGTGACATCACCTGTATCTGCTCTGATGTAGCAGGCAGACAATACTGAGGACTGAGATTGGGTAGATTTTATTTGTAATGTTTAATATAACCCATATGATCAGAAAGCTGAGCATGACTATTGGATGAAACATGCTGATAATTTAAACTTTTGAAGTTATTTAAGGTAATATTATATTTATCATAAGTGTACCCAACAACACTATTTCATTCATCAATGTCCATCCATCGCCATATCAGACACTGTTCAGTGCTCTTCTGTTAATGCCCACTAGTTACTGCAACACGTCAACAAAGTACATGTAAGAGGCCACCCCTGCTGAGCGAGCCCTTTTCCTTTTTTCCTTTGAGCTACCTCCTCAGTCTCCGTAGCTATGCTGCTGGGGCTGGCCCCTATCCAGTTATTGGTTCCTGTAGTGGACTGCTCCAGCTGAGCGGGGCCCTACTTATTGGCTTATTCCATTCAAGATGCTCTGCTAATTAAGGGGATGTTTCGCTATTGGCTGGTTGCTTTGGGGAGTGTGCCATTTTTTCTCTCATTCAGCCTGGTCACTGACTTTCTTTCTTCCTGAATATCGCAATCAGGGTTAGCTGGTAAACAGTATTTCACCCCATGTGACCCCATGTGACCCTATCACACTCTTTCTCCCTCTAAATCAAACTTTCATGTCTTTGACCTCTCACCAGTCACAGGGAGTTAGAAATGGTCTTTCTTTGTTATTTTAGGGATGTATGGTGCTTGTATGTGTGTGTGGGCAAAAAAGACCATCTATAATTCCTGAGCAAAGGCTGTAAATCCTGGCGTAAGAGATGTGGTGGACCCCATTCTCAGCCCATGTCTGAATTTATGGTTGCAGTATTTATTATGAATTATTATTATTATTATTATTATTATTGTTGTTGTTATTATTATTATTTAATTTAGTTGCCACTTCCCCTCTTTGAAGTTATAGCCATGGTTCATACTTAAACAAAAAAAACTATACATTTGTGGGCAATATTTGTCACCTTTTTCTCATCAGAAGCCAGACAGTCACAACTTAAAGCAGCTTTGAACACATCCCCATGAGACAAATTCGAGCAACTTGAGCAATTTGTGACCTGCTAGCATGAGCGTACGGTTGCTGTTCACCTGTGATCAGATCACTGGAGGTGGATGTTAATATCACAACCTCTCTCTCTCTCTCTCTCTCTCTCTCTCTCTCTCTGGTGTGTGTGGTGTGTTATTGTGTATAGTCTGGCTGTAGCTGTTTAGGCGAGTGCTCTCTTTTCCCCTCTCCCTCTCTTTCGTGCTGTTCACAGCATCCTATCACAGTCCTGTTTGTTCTCTTTTCATTCCGTCTGCGTTTCTGCTTTATTGGGGCTGGACCTCCCCACGGAGCTCAGCTGCACTGCATGCTGAGGGCATCACAAAAGCCTCTGCATTGTGTGTTTTATCCACTAGCACACAGGAGGTGAAGCAACATAATAAAACACTGCTCAGGTGTTGTTGGGTGTACATTTGTGTGTGTAAATGATATAATTTTGAGAATTTAGTAAATATAGTATACACCATAAAACATATGACATGTTACTGTACTGGTACATCATTTTCTTAGTTTCAATATGAATGCTTTTAGACATGCAAACTTATTTGCCAACACAGATCATTTTGCCAAATAATAACTTAAACAAATAAGTAACATGAAATTATGCTAAGAGCTAATCTTTTGTTTTGAAGAAGATGCTCATATTCTGTTTCTGGGCACTACTGAGGAATTTTGAGTACTCAGGATTAGTTTATACCATGAAAAATTAGGTTTTGAATTACATTTTGAGTTACAGTGGTACTTGAAAGTCTGTGAACCCTTTAGAATTTTCTATATGTCTGCATAAATATGACCTAAAAAATCACCACATGTTCACACAAGTCCTAAAAGTAGATAAAGAGAACCCAGTTAAACAAATGAGACAAAAATATTATACGTGCTCATTTATTTATTGAGGAAAATGATTAAATATGACATTTGTGAAAGGCAAACATGTGTGAACCTTTTGAAGGTGAAATTAGAGTCAGGTGTTTTCAATCAATGGGATGACAATCAGGTGTGAGTGGGGACCCTGTTTTATTTAAAGAACAGAGATCTATGAAAATCTGCTTGTCACAACACGTTTGTGGAGGAGGAGTTTCTGAGTTGTTGATGCTCATCAAGCGAGAAAAGGTTACAAAACCATCTCTATAGAGTTTGGACTCCACAGTCAGACAGATTGTGTACAAATGGAGGAACTTCCAAGACCATTGTTACCCTTCTCAGGAGTGGTCAACTAACAAAGGTCAAGAGCAAGGCGTGTAATAGTCGCCAAGGTCACAAAAAAATTGGCTAATGTTAATGTTCATGAGTCCACCATCAGGAGAACACTGAACAACAATGGTGTGCATGGCAGGTTTGTAAGGAGAAAGCCACTGTTCTCCAAAAAGAACATTGCTGCTCATCTGCAGTTTGCTAAAGATCACGTGGACAAGCCAGAAGACTATTGGAAGAATGTTTTGTGGATGGATGAGACCAAAACATAACTTTTTGTTTAAATGAAAAGTGTTATGTTTGGAAAAAGTAAAACACTGCATTCCAGCATAAGAACCTTATCTCATCTGTGAAACATGGTGGTGGTAGTATCAGGTTTCGGTCTGTTTTGTTACATCTGGACCAGGACGGCTTGCCATCATTGATTAAACAATGAATTGTGAATTATATCAGAGAATTCTAAAGAAAATGTCAGGACATCTGTCCATGAACTGAATCTCAAGAGAAGGTGGGACATACAGCAAAACAACGACCCTAAACACACAAGTCGTTCTACCAAAGAATGTTTACAGAACAGTTACCGGAAACATATAGTTGCAGTTATTGCTGCAAAGCGGGGTCATGCCAGATACTGAAAGCGAAGATACACATACTTTTGCCTCTCACAAATATGTCATATTGGATCATTTTCCTCAATAAATAAATGACCAAATACAATATTTTGGTGTCATTTGTTTAACTCGGTTCTCTTTATCTACTCTTGTGTGAACATTTGATGATGTGTTAGGTCATATTTATGCAGAAATATAGAAATTGATTTATTATCTATTGATTCCAGTGTGTTAATTGTCGAACAGATGTGGAGAGTGCTCCAGGACAGGTGATTTAAATTTAAGGCACCTAAACTTATATTGAAAGTTACAGAACTTTTATAATAGCTAGTCTAACTTAAATGGTGGCCAATTCTGAATGTACACAGTCACCTACTGTACCCAAAACTGTGACTCTGTTTTGTGTTTTGTCACTGGTGCAGGAAAAACAAAGCTTACAGCTCTGTAACATCAGTCACAGGTATTTTTGTTGAGCGACAGTTGACTGGACTATAAATTGGCCTTCAAACACGTTTCCTTTTTTTGCTATGATTATGTTCTCCATTATGCCAGTTAACCTCCATTGAAAACCTATTTGGGGGGTTTACTTTTGTACTGAAATATTAAATAAGACCTCAATCATTGACATAAGTGGACATAACTGGATTTACTGATCTCATAATTATAGCAATCAGGTCCAAGTTACTCCGGTACTCAGATTCAATTACAGGGAAGTCTTGTGGAATTTCAAGTAGTGAAGATTAGTTTATTCCCTGAAATAGGAGGTGAAACACACTGAATCATTGTGAAAATACAGATATGATAATGGACACAACTGGCATGGAATAAAATTACATCTAAAACAGTACAAACAGTACATATGTGTTTTGAAAAACACTAATGTTTCAATAATCAGAAATTACATTAAGTAAATCCAATCAATTATTAATTATCCAGTGGTGGTTTCTGATATGGGCAGCCGCCCTGGGCAGCATGTCACCACGGGCAGCCCGACCGGCCATCCCAACCCCTTGGGATGATTGCCAAGAGCCTGTAGAGTTAAGCTAGGCATAAGCTGGGCTTATACTTACGTCAGGGTGCACACACCAAAAATGAAGCAATCGCGGTAGCTCTGCCCATGCGTGTTGGTCCCACACACTTTTGTGGTGCGAGGTCATGCACCTCTTGATTTTTGTAGCTTTGCGCATGTCATGCTTCAGCAGAATGGATGAATATGAAAGAGCTCTTGAAGGATATGGGTGCACCAGAGGGGTTGTTTGCCCAGGGCACCAAACAGGCTAGGACCGCCAATGTAATTTTCAAGTGTTCAGCTCATGAATTCAACAGTTCTACAGTGAGGAAAATAAGTATTTGAACACCCTGCGAATTTGCAAGTTATCCCACTTAGAAATCATGGAGGGGTCTGAAATGTTCATCTTAGCTGCATGTCCACTGTTAGAGACATAATCTAAAAGAAAAAATCCAGAAATCACAATGTATGATTTTTTTAATAATTTATTTTTGTGTTACTGCTGCAAATAAGTATTTGAACACCTGTGAAAATCAATGTTAATATTAGCTTTTGTTTACAATTACAGAGGTCAAACATTTCCAGTAGTTGTTCACCAGGTGTGCACACACTGCAGCAGGGATTGTGGCCCATTCCTCCACACAGATCTTCTCCAGATCAGCCAGGTTTCTGGGCTGTCACTGAGAAACACAGAGTTTGAGCTCCCTCCAAAGATTTTCTATATGTTTAGGTCTGGAGACTGGCTAGGCCACTCCAGTACCTTGATATACTTCTTACGGAGCCACTCCTTGGTTATCCTGGCTGTGTGCTTTGGGTCATTGTCATGTTGGAAGACCCAGCCATGAACCATCTTCAGTGCTCTAACTGAGGGAAGGAGGTTGTTCCCCAAAATCTTGCAATACATGTTCCAGGTCATCCTTTCCTTAATACAGTGCAGTCGTCCTGTCCCATGTGCAGAAAAACACCCCCAAAACATGATGCTTCCATCCCCGTGCTTCACAGTAGGGATGGTGTTTTTGGGATGGTACTCATCATTCTTCATCCTCCAAACATGGCAGGTGGAATTAAGACCAAAAAGTTCTATTTTGGTCTCATCTGACCACAGCACTTACTCCCATGACTCCTCTGTATCATCCAAATGGTCATGGGCAAACTTAAGACGGGCCTGGACGTGTGCTGATTTAAGCAGGGGAACCTTCCTTGCCATGCATGACTTTAAACCATGACGTCTTAGTGTATTAGCCACAGTAACCTTGGAAACAGTGGTGCCAGCTCTCTTCAGGTCATTGACCAGCTCCTCCCGTGTAGTTTTGGGCTGATTCCTCACCTTTCTTAGGATTGTTGATACACCACGAGGTGAGATCTTGCATGTAGCCCCAGTCAGAGGGAGATTGACAGTCATGTTTAGCTTCTTCCATTTATTAATAATTGCTCCAACAGTTGATTTTTTTTTCACCAAGCTGCTTGGCAATTGCCCCGTAGCCCTTTTCAGCCTTGAGAAGGTTTACAATCTTGTCTCTGGTGTCTTTGGACAGCTCTTTGATCTTAGCCATGTTAGTAGTTGGGAGTCTTACTGATTGTGTGGGGTGGGCAGGTGTCTTTATGCAGCTATCAACCTCAAACAGGTGCTTCTAATTTAGAATAATAAGTGGAGTGGAGGTGGACTTTTTAGCGGCGGACTAACAGGTCTTTGAGGGCCAGAATGTTTGCTGATTGGCAGGTGTTCAAATACTTATTTGCAGCAGTAACACACAATACATTGTGATTAATGGATTTTTTCTTTTAGATTATGTCTCACAGTGGACAGGCACCTAAGATGAAAATTTCAGACCCTTCCATGATTTCTAAATGGGTGAAGTTGCAAATTTGCAGGGTGTTCAAATACTTATTTTCCTCACTGAATGTGAATGAGAACATTGAGAACATCTTGAACTAAACTTTGTTCTTCAAACAAGATCATAACATATCAACTACTTAACAAACAAGTACTTTGTACTGTATTTATGTTTATTTGCCTTTATTCTAATTATATATGTTTATACATCCTGACGGTTTTAAATATTGCTGACAAACTATTAAATTGTGATTACATTACATTGAGTAATTGATCATGATTAATTATGATTAAAATGTCATTAAAATAATGATTTTTCAATTTTAAATCTAATCTCACAAGTGGACAAAATACAGTTAATTGAAGTGTGCTTCTGAATATTGAGTGATACAGTACATTATTTTTTTGCCTCAAAATATTTGAGTTAAATATTGAATATATTGAGCATCTAAAGATTTGTGCTACAGTTTTTTAAATTAAAATGTTGTGCTTAAAGAACAAATCCTACTCATTATGCTTATAGAGATGTTAATAGTACAGTGTCCGTCTCTGAGATTGGCCGCTTCTCTGTGTTCTCGCGGGAAGTGGATGTTGGAATGAAGCAGGCAGTGAAATTTGCACACAGTGAAGAGCTCTCAAGTTCAACTCACGTCCCCTTGTTCTTACCAAAAAGGTGATGCAGTAATGTATGACTCTAAAGGTCATCTGTAAGTCAGTGATGTGTGCATGATTTAGTTCTAGACTAATGTGGAATTTGGTGGTTAGTAATCTCCCTCTCCCCCCTTCACATACCTGTCCACAGTGTAAGGGTCCTTTGCTGTGACTTCAATCACTTTTCCAGCTGCGTCTGCTTCCTAACATCCTCTGTCATGTTGCTCAGGTGAAGGTTTCTGACAAAATAACTACTGAGTGTGAAATCAATATAAACCTGTCATCGCTACCCTGTGTCTGCCCAAAGGCCAACAAACATTTTAAAGACCAATCTGCTCCAGCGGTCAGTTTCTGTCTATTGGTGGAACAGACAGTCTTCGGTTACTATAAAACAGTTAGTCTACATGTGCAATAATGGCCTATCTAACCCATTAGTGCACCTGTAGATATGAGATTGGACAGACATGATCGATTAAGAGAATTACATTTGTTTCGTGACAACATGTAGTGAGACCTATTCTCGCAGATGGTTTTCGACATTTACATTTATAATAGATGTCCACGTGATTACCCAATCTATCCGGTAATAACGTGTACATCTGATTGACAAAATATCATTGGCTTCTGACAGACAAGGTGGTTATC